>PVJI01008253.1:0-72370 GCA_004026765.1 Micronycteris hirsuta | reverse complement strand
AAAGAATTTACATGCATGACCCATGGACATGAGCTAAGGGGGGTTGCCAGAGGAAATGGGGGTACAGGTGGAGGGGGCCTAAGGAGGAAAAACTGGGACAAGTGTAGTAGCATAGTCAATAAAATATATTTAAAAATAGGCATTAAGGGAACTAAGCCATTAAGCCTTGGAAAAGAGATGAGTTAGAAGGACACAATGGTTTTCTTCAAACCAACCAAAAACAAACACAGAGAAGAGGGAGTAAATTCACTTTGTGCTGTCCTTTCATTCATTTGACAAATATTTGCAGTATATCTTCTGTGCACCAGGTTTCAACAGAACTGCTCCAAATAACAAAATTAGTATCAAGGGGTATATGTTGCAGAAGGAAGATTTAGACTCAAGATAGTACTTCTTAGGCATTTTGGTGTTCAGGCACCTTTAAATCTGAATAAAGGTCTGGTCCATTTTTGCTGCAAAATGTACCTATACACATGTATATAAGTATCCAATGCAATTTCGGGAGAGTAATAGATCAGTGTAGCCTATACATGGATTCAGGCTAAGAATCCCTGAAAAACATGGCAGCCATACAATGGATAACTATGCAGCCATCAAAAGAATGACATAGACATCAAGTGAGAAAAAAGAGAGGCATAAAATAGGTTAAAAAAAAAAGATTATACAGCCCTAGCCAGTGTGGCTCAGTGGATTGGGTGCTGGCCTCTGAACCGAAGGGTTGCCAGTTTGATTCCTGGTCAGGGCAGATGTCTGGGTTGCAGGTCGGGTCTCCAGTGTGGGGCACTCAAGAGGCAGCCACACATTGATGTTTCTCTCCCTCTCTTCCTCCCTCCCTTCCCATCTCTAAAAATAAATAAATAAATAAATAAATAAAATCTTTTAAAAAAGATTATACACAGAGATATGTATGTATAATGTATAGGCTACCTCTAAAAATACACATTACACTTAGTAAAAATGATTGCCTTCAGGAAGGGAACTTGGTGGCTGGGTGCACAGGGAAAGTTTAGCTTTTCTTTGAGGAAAATTAGATGCCTTGGGCTAGTTTTAGCACAGAAGTGACATGATCTGACTTGTTTCTAAAGGATTTGTGCAAAAATTCTGGTTTAAAAAAAGGTGGCTTAGAACTGGGTGGTGGCAGGTGGCAACGGTGGAATATACTTTTTGCTAGTTGCCCTTTGAGCATTTGGCATGTTGTGTCACATATATCTAATACCTATTCAATAAAATATTATGTAACATAAAATTACCCTGGCAAATATCTTTGTAGGAATTAAATACCTCCATTTACAGAATGTTTTGCTTCAGACTGTATGGAACTTCCTGGAAGGCCACATGCAAACACTAAATCCATCACCGGGAATGCAGTATCAAGGACTCCTGCACTGTAAGGGGGTTGCTTTAGATGATGATGATCTGTCCCCACTTGAAGGTGCCCTGCAGGAGTCTAAGCACCCTCATTGCACTTATACTCATTCTTTATTTATTTGAAATATTTATTGACAGCTATTATGTGTCAGGCTCTGTGTTAGGCACTGGGGATTTAACAGTGACAAAATAAAATCTATGCGATCCTGAAACTTACATTCTTGTGGTGGAAACAGACAATGAACAAGCAAGAAAATATTATTAGAAAATGAAAAGTGTTATGAAGAAAAATAAAACAGGGTACAGTGACATGGAAACATGCAGAGAGTGGTAATTTTTAAATAATGTGGTTAAGGAAATATCACCAGTAAAATGTCATTTGCACAGAGATCTGAAAGAAGCAAGTGAGTAAGCCTGTGGCTCCCTGGGGAAAGAACATTCCAGTTAGAAGGAACAGCAAAGCCCCACTGGGACTTATTTTGGTGTGCCTGAGAAACACCAAGGAAGCCATATGGCTGGAGCTGGCTAATCAAAGGAGAGTGTGGTACAAGCTGAGGTAAGAGAGTAGCCACTGAAGGAGGAGGAGAAGTAAAAATGTGTGGTGTCCCAGAAATCAAGTGAAAAAAAAAAGGTATTTCAAGCAGGGAGTGATCAACTTTGTCAAATGCCACTGTTGGGTCAAATAAAATGAGAACAGAAAAGTGAGCATAAGATTTAACACTGAGGAGATACTGTTGACTTTGAAAAGAACCATTCTGGTGGAGTGATGGGGGCAAAAGCCTGATTGGAGATGATACAAGAGAGAATGGGCGGAGAGAGATTGGAGGTAAGAAGCAAAGACAACTCTAGAATGTTTGCTCTGAGGAGAAAGAGAAATGGGACTGTAACTCATGTGAACAGAACAGTTTTGGTTCTTCTTAACATTGGGGATGTTAGTCAGGTGAGAGAAAAATTGCTGATGTCACAGAGGGAGGGGGAAATGACTAGAGTGATGACCTTGATTAGACCAAAAGGAACAGGATCTAGTACACAAGTGGAGGGGTCTTTCAGTGGAATTACACAGTTCATACATAGTAACAAGAGGGAAGGCATGGTATGCAGATACAGATATAAGCGAGTTTATAGATATGGTGGTGGAAGTCTGTGATTGTTCTTTTCTGATGGTTTCTATTCTCTCAGTGAAGTAGGTAGCAAGGTCAACATCTGAGAAGGAGGAAGGGGAGGGAGTGCTGGAATTTTGAGGACAGGGAAGACATAAAACAGCCACACAGGAGAAATTGAGAATGACTGGATGAAGGAAACGAAGTGTTGAAGGATAGTACTAAGGGCTCACTTGAGGTTAGAGGTTGTGAATCTAAAGTGAAACTAGTCAGCATGCTGGGGCAGGTTTGGAATAGACACAGTAGAATTAAATCAAGATTAGGTATCCACAAAAACAAAAACAAAACAAAACAAACTAAAAAAAAGATTAGGTGTCCGTCACTCAAATATGATGAGGGCAAGAGAGACAATGAGGCTAGGGTATATGCAAAAGAGTGAGTATAATGATGGACATAAACAGTACAAAGAAGAAAGTAAGGCCACTAGGGGCTGAGGGACAGTACTCTACATTTTGGCACATAATTTTTGTCTTGTTACTTTTGTCACATAGGGGCTAACATGTTTTTGTTCCTGTCAACAAGTAGGAGGGCACCAGGGACATTGGAGCAGTGTTCTTCCAATTGTAGTTCTCAGAACCACTAGCCCCTCACCACCATCTCTGTGAGTGAAATCACAAAATTTAGAAAACCCTGTGTCCCTATCCCTCTCTTGGAAATACATTTACCTGTTAACATATTAAAGGCTCTGAATATTCTTGCAGTTAGGAAACCACAATTGACTAATCCAGTGGTTTACAGCTTTGCTTGTTCGTGGGGCTCTTATGTAATACTATCAACATCCATCCCCAGAGACTAATATTCCCTAGACCACACTTTGAGAAATAGTTAACTTAGGAAGCACTTTGGGGACTGGAAGCTGGGTTTTAGGCCAAAACCTCACTGTAGCCTTTCTCCAAGGCAGGGTGTGTGGCAGGAATGCACGCCTTCCCCAGACCATCTCACTGTGCTGCAGCTGAGCCAGCCCTCAGAGACTAGGGTTCAGTCCCATTTCCCTACAGCCAAATAAACCCAATACTGTCAATATAGAAATGCAGCTGATTCCCTAGTTTTAATTCAGCTGCAGTTCTCTGATGTTATATCATCAATAATTCAAGAGATATTATTGTAACAATGCACTGGAAGCAACATGAATGTTTATTAACTGCTTCCTTGCATTAAGTACTGTGCTGGGCATTTCACATAAGTTTCTCACTCCTTTAAAAACAGTATGATGAGAAAGTACCTGGTATTAAAAACTCCAGGAAAATTACAGGCAACCAATCTTCTTCAAAAACTTGTTTCCTGGAAGAAGGGAAATAGGCTTAGATTGTAACAAGGAATGTGTTTGTCACGAACAGATTTGAAACCCTAAGAACATTCATAGAATCAGAATGTTGGAACTGAAAGAGACCTTAGAGATCAACTTAAGATATTAGGGAGAGGTTATTGCATTCTTCTCAAAAGCTATTACGTAAATTGTCTCAGGAGATAGGGATTAACAAATCTTGCCATACTGCTTTGATTTAGATCAAGCCAAATAAAATTATATTGTCACATGAACTAAAGCCTACAAATCTTTCTATAAAAATGCAATATTGTAATTGGTTATTGGCTGGAACTGCAAATGAACATTTGGATTTTAATTTGTATTTCAACATTGTGTAAGCTTGATTTCACCACAATGCAGTGGTTTTCAAACCTGAATAGATATCACAATTATTTCAGGTATCTGTTTTGAAACTCATCTAGACCCCACCTTCAGAATTCAGTAAGCCCGATATTATGACTGGGAAATTGGCACTTTTAACAAGCACCGTGGGTGGCACTCAGTGGTATACTGCTGTGGGTAGTGGTTCACAGACTAGCCACAATCTCAGAAACACATCCTTAGGAATTTTCTCTTCCTAATAAGCTGTGAGCAGGCCAATGTCAATTAGTTAGCTGGGGCAGTTGCTCTGCAAAAAAGCTAATTTAGAGACATAGAAGTCTTTACTGTTTCTGGATCCACACTTTTCTACAGAATCTCATCTTAGTGTGACAATGAACTCTTAGAGACATGTTCTTCCCTTTGACTTGATGATGGAGACTTCAAATTTCTGGTCTCCAGAACTGTGAGAGAATACACTCCTGTTGTTTAAAGCTACCAAGTTTGTGGTAATTTTTTTATGGTGGCCTCAGGAAGCTAATGTGACTCATTTAGTTTTATGGGCCTGGGTAAGCCACACAACCTCCCTGAGCCTTGGTTCTCCCATCTGAAAAGGGGGCTAATAATAGAAATTTATGAGATAATAGGATTACTGTGAAGATTAAAGATGATAATTTATATAAAGTACTTGACTCTGAGTAGGTGTTATATGGTCGCTGTTGTTACTGGTGTGTGCAAACATTAGCAGATAGTGTGGGATGGTATGAAAAGGTTGGAGTCATATAGTTTATGCAGACCAATGCAACCATCAATCCCCTATCAGAAAAACAATAAATATATCAGCAGGTCAGGGCAGGCATGGAGTGAGAAAAACAACTTCTCTTTCTAATGACTTTTACTTTTGTTTCTATAATGGTCAAATAGCTTACTTACACATGTCAAAATATTGTAAATCCCTTCCTAGTTTTGATGGGCTTCCTGAACCACAGGATTTATAAGGCTACAGCAGTGTTTTCTGCTGCTTACATTTTGGAATATCACAACTTAATGACATATAGGGGAATCTCTTATCTCACTAGTAAACACTTTTTTTTGTGCATGTGAACAGCCAATCCCATTTCTTTAGTGGGCAACATTCATGTCAGTTTAAGTCCCTGAAAGTATCATTTTTATATGCTATAGGTTGACCTGACTGAATTCTAGACTTGGGGGTACTCCTTCCTTTCACTCTGTAGCCCTCTGTCTCCATTTTTTCAGAACCCTTTGAGTTTATAGACCTATGTCCACTTTGTCACCAAACTGTTTGTAAACAGAAAATTCTTTGTTTTCTGCATCTGATAGCCTCAACTTCCATCTAAACAACCCCAACCATTGTTATCTCTGGGAGGTCAGGGAGATTATGCCCTATTCATTTATATAGGTACGGCCTAGTGTACTGCATGGCATATGGTAAATAATTGTTAAGGTGGGGAAAACAATGACTAAATCTTGTTCCTGGAGTCAGGCAGACCTGGATTCAAACCCAAGCTCCCCTTTTCGCTAGCTGTAGGGCTTGAGAAAATCACTTCAGTTTTTGGAACCTTAGTTCCCTCATCTGAAAAATGATGATAATAATAGTGCCTACCTCCTAAGTGTTTTATAAAAATTAAATGAATTAATGTATTTAAAACATTCAGCACAGTATCATAACATAGTAAATGCTCAATAACTGTTAGCCATGAGTGAAGAACTGTATGGAATAGTAAATGAGTGAATGTACATTTTCAACAGGAAGGCATATAACACCAGGAAACCATTAGTACCTATAAGAGACTCAGGGAAGGATGAGTGAATAGTGAGTAAGAGCTGGTAAAACTACTTTATTTATCATATCTCTTACCATGTGATTCCTAGTACCGGGAGTACTTGAAAGCTAAAGTTTATCAGAACAAACCACTCACATCAAATGCACAGAAAGAAAATAACATTTCATATCATAATAGTAACAGTTGCTTAACTTCAGAAAGTACTTCAAAATATGATAAAGTGTTGAAATGGGTAGAGTTGTCAATAGAAGCTATTGCTAGCATTGTTTTAAATTAATTAAAAATAATGATTTTCTGGTTTTAATACAGAGTTTTTGAGTTATTGTTCTTAGAGATAGTTTGAGTGAGGAGGATTGCAGAGGCAAACAACCACATTAAAGGAGGTCAGATGAAATTTCACACATCAAGAGAGTTGCACAGGCAATAAAAGTAACTTTTACATGTGACGCAGATGATGGGGGAAGGGAGGAAGGAGTAAGCTATTACTCAAAAGTCTGCACCATAAATGGCTGTATTATAGTTCTGTTCATTCACTCCTCCACTCTTCCATTGATTCATTCCTTCAACAAATATATATTAGGTACTGACTATATGGCAGGCATTGGTCTGGATGTTAGGAACATAGCAGTCAACAAAAATTCTTGTCCTCCTGGAACTTACATGCTACTAGGGATCAGCACACTGTAGCTCACAGGCAAAATCTGCCCTCTCACCTGTTTTGGTAAAACACAGTTATATTGGATTTTGGCCATGCTTCTTATTTTATGTACCATCAGTGACTGCTTTTGTGTAATGACAATGGAATTGAATAGTTGTGTCAGGAACTGGGATTTGAGTAGTTGTATCAGAAACTATCTGGCCCACAAAACCTCAAACGTTTACTATCCAGCCCTTTACAGAAAAAGTTTGCCAGCCCTCATGCTAGCACAAGACATACAGTTAAAAAAATAGGTAATATATAATGTCAAACAGCATTCAGAATATTAAAAAATAAGACACAGAAGGCAGGCACAGAATGGGAAAGGGGACCTTACAACTTTAAACATGGCAGCCAGAGCATTTCTCATGAATAGGGGGCATTTGACTCAATACCTGAAGGAGGTGAGCAAGTGAATTATTTTGATATTTGGATTGTATACAGCATTGTGGGACACTGTAAGTAGTTTTTCTGTTACTATGTGTGAGATGAGAACTTATTGCAGAAGTTTTTTGTAAGATTTTTATTTCTTTTTAGAGAGAGGGAAGGGAGAGAGAAAGAGAGGGAGAGAAACAGCAATGTGTGCTTGCCTCTTGCATGCCACCCCCCACTGGGGACCTGGTCTGCAACCCAGGCATGTGCCCTGACTGGGAATTGAACCAGTGACCCTTTGGTTCGCAGGCTGGTGCTCAATCCACTGAGCCTCACCAGTCAGGGCTATTGGAGGAGTTTTGAGCAGAGGAGTGACATGATCTAATTTTCATGTTAATAAAATTAGTCTGGACTTCAAATCAGTAAAAGGGAGTAACAGACTTGGGTGAGGGTGGCAAGGACACAGCAAAAAGAAGAGCCTGGAAGCCTAGTGCAATATACCAGGAGACAGATCATTGTGACTTAAACCAGATAATAAAAAGTAGTTGGATTGTAGGTGTATTTCAAAGGTAGAACCAATTAGATTTGCTCATAGAATAAATGTAGAATGTGAGAGAAAGAGAAGAATGAAGAATTGATTCCAAGGTCTGATTTCAGTTGCCTGAGCAACTGAAAGAATGAAGTTACCATAGTAAGATAGGAAAGACTGTTAGGAGCAGGTTTGACCTACAGTAGCACAAGCTTTGGTGGGGGTTTGAAGGAGAGTGGTGAATTAAGAGTTCAGTTTTGGATGTATTGCTAGAGGGGAGGGGATTTGGGGGGCTGGGTGAAAAGGGTGAGGGGATTGAGCAGTACAGACTGGTACTTGCGGAATAGTCATGGGGATATAAAGTACAGAACAGGAAATATAGTCAATAATATTGCAATAACCATGTATGGTACCAGGTGGGTATTGGAAATATCGGGGGACCACTTTATAAAGTATATGATTGTCCCCAGTCAGGGCACATGCCTGGGTTGCGGGCCAGGTCCCCATGAGGGCCATGTGAGAGGCAACCATACATTGCTGTTTCTCTCCCTCTCTTTCTTCCTCCCTTCCCCTCTCTCTAAAAATAAATAAAAATAAAATCTTTAAAAAAAATAAAGTATATGATTGTCTAACCACATTGTTGTACACCTGAAACTAATACAAAATTATATTGAATGTAAACTTTAATTAGAAAAAATTTTTTAAATATATAAATAAATAAAAACATTAAGATGCCTAATAGGCATTCAAGTTGATATGTCAAACTGGCAGTTGGATATAAAAGTATGGAGGGGTCCAGACTGGAGATACACATTTGGGAGTCATCAGCATGTAGATAGCATTTGAAGCCATGAGAATGGAAGCATCACCAAGAAGACAGAGAATTGAAGAGATCTAAGTTTTCAAGCTTTCCTCTACCTCTCAACTCCAGATTCAGTCCATGACAGTATCTTAGCAATCCTTCCTTTATATCTTACTCCAACATTTCATTTCCAGTTTCTCTGCTACTACACTAGTCCAGGATCTCATTCTGTCTCACATGGCCTTTTGCAATAGCCTCCCTACTGATTTCCTGGCCTTTAAATGTCAGCTTGAAACTCATCATCTCACCTGCCCCTCTCCCCCCAAAATTCTCTCTACTGCTCCCAGGCTCCCCAACTTAAATAATGACACCACCATTCACACCTATTTGTTCAAGTTTGAATCATGAAAATCATCCTCATCTCCTCCATCTCCCTTGTGTTCTACATGCAATGCATTACCAAAACCCTGCCTTGTATACCTCCAAAATATAACTCAATTCTTCCTACTACAGTCAAAGGTGCCATCATCTTTCACATGGAGAATTGTAAGAGCCTCCTAACTTTTCTTTCCCTCCAATCTATCCTTCAGACTGTTGTCAGTGGGATCTTTCTAAAACAATACTATGTGGGCTTTGCCTACCTATTTTGTAGGTCCACAGAATAAAATTCAAAGACTTTTCATTATATGGCCATAACTTTTCCCTCTATTGGTATCTACCATGATTCTCCTGGGATTTTACTCCATTTCAGGCTTGTAACTGTGTCGATGGTCTTTAGACCCACCATCACCAGTGTGCCCCAGTACCTTACCGCAGACCTTCCTAACAGTATTATTGTACAATGGTCTAAGGCTATGAACCCTGAGCCAGATATAGTACGATTGAAACTTCTAGGCCACTTGCCTCTGGGCTGAAGCGGCTTCCTCTGTTCACCCCAATGAGCTTTATGAGCTTTACAAATACTATGTTTTTTTGTGTGTGCCATGATATGATAAAGGTTGAGAAGCACTGACTTACTGCACACAATTTCCCAAGCCTAGAAAGTGCTGCTCCATCCTCTTCTCTAAGTTCTAAGTGCCCTTTTATGCCAAGTTCAACACCTACCTTTTTGATAACACCTACCTGTCTTTGATGCTGCATACTCAGCCTCAAAATTGCTGTATGACCTAACTAGACCTCTCCTTTGTCACTTAGTATTTCTAACTCTGTTACTTAATTTTTCATAGTGACACCTTATTTAAACTGTTTTCAGATTCTTAAGAGCAAGTATTTTTATACCAATCTTCCTTCCCACAGTGCCTTAGCATATACTAGGCACTTAATAGATCATTATAATATGAATAAATGAACAAATAGATAAATGAATGAGTGAACGGATTTGTAAAACCCATCAAATGGTATAATGGAAAAGACCATTGGATTAAAAATCAACCTGAATTCTAGTCCACTTTGCCACTAGATGGTTGTATGAGACATTAGGCAACTTGTTTGCTTTGGTTCCTTCATTCACAGAATAAGAACAATACTTTCCATCCTGACTTCTGAGTTGAGATGGGACAATTTACGAAAAAAATATTTGGCAGGTGAAAAGTGCATGTAGTTCATGAGTAATGCCAAAAAGAAGCAGTGTGGAAGATGAAGAAGGAGCCTGAGAAGCACAATGAAGAAATTTGTGGGTAGAGAAAAAGTCAATAATGGGGTAGGGAAAATTTGCTGGCAATGTAAACTTGCCCAGGAATGGTTGAAAAGGAATGGCAAGCACAAGAGACAGAAAAATCAAAGTTCTCTGTTGAGAGGCAACATAGAAAGAGACTGCTTAGATACAGCCACTGGATACAGATTGCTTAGGTTCAAATCCTGGTTCTGGCACTTAACACCTGTGTTACCTTGGATAAGTTACTTAATATCTCTGAACTTTAGTATACTCATCTATCATATGGGAATAATAATAGTATGTATCTCCAAATGAGGTAATGTTTGTAAAGTGTTTAGAGGAGTATCGACCAGTGCCTTGCATTTAGAGCACCGAAGAAGGGTGGGTTAGATAAAGCAATGGCCTTGCTTCTCCTTACCAAGCAGTACTTCGACACCCATGGCTAGGAATTAATCATTGAACCTGAAAGCTGGGCCCACAGAAGCTTAGAGTTGCTCCCCAGTGGGCATGTCTGCTTTCTGGGTTCCACCACCCAGTCCTCTAACCCTCACCTGTTTCACTGTTCATAGGACACTGGCCACTTTCACTAGGTTTCCAGCCTACACAGTTTCTTCCCCATTCTTCAGCCTTTTTCAAAACCCAATAGAATTTATTGTGAGGGCAGACTGGAGTAGATTCCATAAGCTCCCAAAAGCAAATAGAATTAGAAGAGTGTAATCTTTAAGAATAATGGCTTTGCAATCAAGCTAATGTGAGTTTGAATCAGGGCTCTACAAATAACTAACTGGATGACCTTGGACAAATCAACCTCACTGAGCCTTAGTTTGTTCATCTGTTGAATAAACCTCACAGGTTGTTGTCAGTATCGAATGAGAAAATGGATGTGAAGCATTCAGCACAGGGCCTGGCACATGGTACACATTCAAAAAGTATTAATTCTTATAATTAATAATTCCTAGAATTATGGGTCTCAAATTTCCCAGGTCTAGAATGTAATTTAATAGCATTATAGCTCCTATCCATTATTGCTCCGCCATCCCAATTTCCCCCTTCCAAACTAAAACGGTGCAAAAAGTTTTCTTGGTGCCAATAAGTTGAGAACACTACCTCTGCATTTTGTACTTCATTTGAGGTTTATGCCCAGTTCAAAACAATTATGAACAAAGAAACAGAAATTCTAACTATGCTACAGATTTCAATGTGTCTGCAGCCCCATTTGTTTAGTTACTTATTTTTCTAGGGTAAGGGAAATAAAAAACAAACAAATGGGACTACATCAAACTATAAATCTTTTGCACAGCAAATGAAACCATCAACAAAATAATAAGGAAACCCACTGTATGGGAGAACACATTTGCTAGTGATACATCTGATAAGAGGTTAATAAGCAAATTTATAAAGAACGTATACAATTCAACACCAGGAAGACAAACAATCCAATTAAAAAATATGGAAAGGACCTGAATAAACACTTCTCCAAAGAGTCCATACAGATGGTCAATAGATATATGATACAAAAAGTTCAATGTCACTAATCATCAGAGAGATGCAAGTTAAAACCACAATGACATATCACCTCATACCTGCCAGAATGTCTATCATCAATAAATCAATAAACAACAAGTGCTGGCAAGGATGTGGAGACAAAGGGACCCTCATGCACTGTTGGTGGGAATGCAGACTGGTGCAGCCACTGTGGAAAACAGTATGGAGTTTCCTCAAAAAATTAAAAATTGAACTGCCTTTTGACCCAGCAATTCTACTGCTGGGATTATATCCTAAGAGTCCTGAAACACTAATCAGAAAAAATATGTGTACCCCTATGTTCATAGCAGCATTATTTACAATAGCCAAGGTCTGGAAACAGTCCAAGTTCCCATCAGTAGATGAGTAGATGAAAAAGCTGTGGTACATTTACACAGTGGTATTCTATGTGGCTATAAAAAAGAAGGAACTCTTACCTTTTGTGACAGCATGGATGGACCTAGAGAACATTATGCTAAACAAAATAAGGCAGTCAGAGAAAGACAAATACCATATGATCTCACTCATATATGGACTCTAATGAACAAAATCAACTGACAAAAAATAAAACCAGAGGCATGAACACTTGGAACAGACTGATAGATCTCAGAGGGGAGGGGATGGGGACTGCAAGAGACTATCCAAAAGACATTTATGCATATATTAAAAGTTCACGGACATAGATAACAATGTGGTGAAGATGGTGGTGGGGAGCTGGGGCTTGGTGGAGGGAAGGAAAGGGGGAGAAGCGCGGGACATCTGTAATAGTGTCAACAATAAAAACATGTCAGCGAATGTCTCAAAGATAGTGGGGTGCTCTCAGCCTACAGTGGACATCGAAGTCACCAATTTTTAAATTCATTAAATATATTATCCTTGTAAAATGGCAAGTGAATTTTTTTCAAAATGCTAATACTTTGATTTACCCTAGAAACAATTCTCCTATTTAAACAAATCTCCAGTGGGGAGACAAGTGATCGGGCGAACATGGTTTATAAAAAGTTATGCAAGTGATCTGTCTGGTAAGTACCTCTGCTCTGAGGGGGGGACGGGAAAGTGAGTTTAGGAGAAGAGATCAAAGCCTCCCTTTGCGAAAAAGATCCAAGAAGGGCAGGTATAACCATTCTCCCTCCCACACAAAGTACATGTGTAGAAACATACTCCATACCCACTGGGAGAGAGCTTAGTGTTTTCTCCTCCATGCATTAATTACAGAAGACTTACCTCTCATATAAGCATCATCCTTGACACACCAATTGGAATTGTGCTCAGTGAGATTACAAGGTTTGTCCCATGCTTCCAAAATGAACTGTATTTCATGACTGGATTAAATATAGGTATATTATGCCTAAAGATCAAATGCTATTTACTGTCTAAAGCAAAAAAAAAATGATTACCAAATAATTCAATTATTTTTCATTCATACATCTGTTCTCAAAACTAATTGTTTGCTGGCAAAAACTGTTTGGCCTTGATTACGATCACTAATGAGTGTGCTTGTATTTGAAATCAAGGAATCAGTCTCTCAAATGGTTTTAACCAAATAAAATGAAAACTTAGTTTTTAAAATAAAACTGTAAAACAAAATGAAAATGTAAAAAATGATTTATGAAGGTATTACTTTTTATTCCCTCATATATATAACTTAGTAAATTATGATTTTGTTTGAAATATTGTTTTATTTTTTAAATATATTTTATGATTATGCTATCGCAGTTGTCCCATTTCCCCCCCTTTATTCCCCTCTGCCCTGCACACCCCCTCCCACCCGCATTCCCCGCCTTTAGTTCATGTCCATGGGTTGTACATGTAAGTTCTTTGGCTTCTACATTTCCTATACTATTCTTAACCTCCCCTTGTCTATTTTCTACCTCCTATTTATGCTACTTATACTCTGTACATTTTCCCCCTCTCTGCCCCACCCACTCCCCTGCTGATAACCCTCCATGTGATCTCCATTTCTGTGATTCTGTTCCTGTTCTAGTTGTTCGCTTAGTTTTTGTTTTTGTTTTTAGGTTTGGTTGTTAATAGCTGTGAGTTTGTTGTCATTTTACTGTTCATATTTTTTATCTTCTTTTTCTTGGATAAATCCCTTTAACATTTCATATAATAAGGGCTGGGTGATGATGAACTCCTTGAACTTGATCTTATCTGGTAAGCACTTTATCTGCCCTTCTATTTTAAATTAAAGCTTTGCTGGATAGAATAATCTTGGAAGTAGGTCCTTGCCTTTCATGACTTTGAAGACTTCTTTCCAGACCCTTCTTCCCTGCAAGGTTTCTTTTAAGAAATCAGCTGATAGTCTAATGGGAACTCCTTTGTAGGTAACTCTCTCCTTTTCTCTTGCTGCTTTGAAGATTCTCTCCTTATCTTTAATCTTGGGTAATGTAATTATGATGTGCCTTGGTGTGTTCCTCCTTGGGTCCAACTTCTTTGGGACTCTCTGAGCTTCCTGGACTTCCTGGAAGTCTATTCCCTTTGCCAGATAGGGGAAGTTCTCCATTATTTTTTCAAATAAGTTTTCAATGTCTTGCTCTTCCTCTTCTCCTTCTGGCACCCCTATGATTTGGATGTTGGAACATTAAAAGATGTCCTGGAGGTTCCTAAGCCTCTCCTCATTTTTCTGAATTCTCATTTCTTCATTCTGTTCTGGTTGAATGTTTCTTTCTTCCTTCTCCTCGAAACTGTTGATTTGAGTCCTGTTTTCCTTCCCATCACTGTTGGTTCCCTGTATATTTTCCTTTATTTCACTTTTCATAGCCTTCATTTTTTCCTCTAATTTACAACCATATTCTCAGCTTGCTCTGCTCTGTGCTGGTTCCCCATCACTTCCTCCACTACCCACAATTAAATTGGGCCCTTCTGGTGCTGATTCCCCAGTGGGTGAGTTTGTGTACATTCTAGGACCCTGTGGGTCTCTCCAATGAACTCTCCTGTGAGGATGGAAGTTTCTCCTGTTGCCACCTCAACCCCCACAGGTGTTTTCAGTAAGAGGCTTTGAGGCTTTATTTACCTGAACTGGAACTCTGGGTTGTATTGTCTGTCTCACTCCCCAGTTGTTCCTCCAGGTTTATCTGCACATGAATGTGGGACCACCTGCTTTGCCAGCCATCGCCTTGCCTGTCTCTGTCCTCCAGCCACTGCCTTGCTGCAAGAGTCCTCTCCACCCGAGCTGCCCATCTCCACCCTTCCTACCAGTCTGGATGAATGTTTCTTTAACTCCTTGGTTGTTGGACTTCCATGCAGTTTGATTTTCTGTTAGTTCTAGTTGTTTTTTTGTTTTTAAATTTGTTGTTGTCTTTCTTTTGGTTGTGTGAGGAGGCACAGTGTGTCTACCTATGCCTCCATCTTGGCCAGAAGTTCCACTATGAAATATTATTGATTTTTTAAATGGACTTTATATTTTAGAGTAGTTTTAGGTTCACCATCTTATATATTTCATACCAACTATTTTTATATATAATACAGTTATATATTCTTAATATCAACACATAAATGTATATTTTATATAATTAATTATATAATACATCATGTATTTATAAATATGATGTATAAATATAATATAAATAATACTATAAATATGATTTACAGTTTATTTTATAATAATTTGAATATATATATATAGAGGTTAGAGATGCAACTACATTACTTTAGCAGTCCACCAAAACCTTAGACATTTCCCATATAATATCTGAAAAAATTCAATAAATTTTTATTTAAATCTTTCAAAAATAAATAGATTATCATTGTTCATATATATATATACATGTGATCTATATTAATATATAAATGTTTGGTTCTCATTTTTCTAGTAGCAAAATTCTTACAAATGAATTACAGTAAAAGAAATAAAGACTTTTGCAAAATAATACTTCAGGAAGAACTACTAAAATCATGGAGCTATTGGTTTCAGTATTTCAATAAAGGATGTAAAATTTATTATGTAGTTAGGTGTACAAGTTGAAAAATCAGGTAAAACTGATTCCAATTTTCTTTCAGTCTCTTGCTGACTATGTGGCCTTGGGCAAGTTACTTCATTTCTTTGAGGTTCAGTTTGTCCGCAAAATAAGGATAATAAATAGCATCCATGTCTTAGTGTCAAAGGGAAGATTAAGTGAGATAATACATGTAAAATATTAAAAACACTGTCTGCCACATGGTAGATGTCTAATGAATGTTAGGAGATTTTGTTACTCTTTCTACAAGAACGTCAGCTTCATGGTGGCAGTTTCTTTCCCATCTTCTCTAATGGATTTCCAGTATCTAACATAGTGAGTGTTCCATAAATATTTGTTGGGTGACAATGTTCATAGCAGCACAATTTACAATAGCCAAGTGCTGGAAGCAACGTAAGTGCCCATCAGTAAATGAGTGGATCAAAAAACTATGGTGCATTCACACAATGGAATTCTATGCAGCAGAGAGGAAGATGGAGCCCCTACCCTTTGCAACAGCATGGATGGAACTGGAGAGCATTACGCTAAGTGAAATAAGCCAGGCGGTGAAAGACAAATACCATATGATCTCACCTTTAACTGGAACATAATCAACAAAAGAAGAAAGCAAACAAAATATAAACAGAGACATTGAAATTAAGAACAATCTAACAATAGCCAGAGGGGAGGGGGGAGGGGACAGTGGAGAGAAGGGTTTTCAGGAACTACTATAAAGGACACATGGCCAAAACCAAGGGGGAGAGTGGAAGCAAGGGAGGGAGGTGGGTTTGGCTGGGGTTGGGGGGAGTGGTGGGGAGAAAATGCAGACAACTGTAATTAAACAATAAAATAATTAATAAAAAATTTTAAAAAATATTTGTTGGGTAAATTGATTTATGTGACAGATATCCAAAGGTCTAGGGGGGCTATTTACTGATTTTGCCACTGCTTCTAATCACATTTGACAGCTGTATAAGTAACTCAAGGTAAACTTTTAATAAGAGGTTTATTGAGATATAATTCCCCCATTTAAAGTATTCAATAAAATAGATTTCAGTACATTCAGAGTTCTGCAACCACCACAATAATCAATTTTACAACATTATCATCACTCCAAAAGGAAATTTCATACCTATTAACAGTCACTCCCCATTAACTCCCAAACCCTCCCCATTAGCCACGGGGTACCACTAATCTAGTTTTTGCCTTAATGGATTTGCCAGTCCTGGACATTTCTTACAGACTCATAGAATAAGTGGTGCCTTGTACTGGTTTCTCTCATTTAGCACAATGTTTTCAAATTTCATACATGTTGTAGCATGTATCAGTACTTCATTCATTTTCATGAATGAATAATATTCCATTGTATGGATATACCACTTTTGGTTATCCACTCATCAGTTGATGGACATTGGAGTTGTTTTCCATTTTTTGTTTATTATGAATACTGCTGTTATAAACATTCACGTACAAGTTTTCATGTGGAAATGTTTTCATTTCTCTTGTGTACATATCTAGGAGTGGGACTGCTGAGTCATATGATAATTCTATGTTTAAGTTTTTGAGGAAATGCCAGACAATTCTCCTGCTTGCTACCTTAATAGCAGTTGCACCATTGTACATCCCACCAGCAGTGTGTGAGTATTTCAGTTTCTCCACATGCTTGCCAATATTTGTTTTCTGTCTTTTTTATTATAGCCATCATAGTGTGAAGTGGTATGTCATCATGGTTTTGATTTGCATTTCCCTAATGACTAATTATATTGACTATCCTTTTATGTTCTTATGGCTGTTTATATATTTTGATTATAGAAATGTGCATTCAGACCATTTGCCTTGCCCATTTTTAATTGGGCTATTTGTCTTTTTACTATTGAATAGTAAAAAGTATATTCTGGGTACAAGTCTCTTATCAGACTTAATGTTTGTAAACATTTTCTATTATCCCATTCTGTTATCTTTTCATTTCTTTTGATTTACATAAGTTTTTAATTTTGATCCAGTCAGCTCACCAATTTTTTCTTTGTTTTTTTACACTTTTGATGTCATATTTAATAATTATTGCTTAATTCAAGGTCATGAAGATTTACACCTATATTTATTTCCTTTTAAGAGTTCTCTAGATTAGTTCTTAGATTTGGGTCTTTGATGTATTTTGAGTTAATGATTGTATAGGGTAAGGCTGAGGTCTCAACTCATTCTTTCACATGTGGCTATCTAATTGTCTGAGAACCATTTGTTAAAAATACTCTTTCTTCTTCATTGAAATGTCTTGACACCTTTGTTAAAAATCAATCAAATATAAATGTAAGGGTTTATTTCTAAACTCTCAATTCTACCCCATTGATGTACATGCCTAACCTTATGCCAGTACCACACTGGTTGCTGTAGCTTGGTAGTAAGTTTTGAAATTGGGAAGTGTGCATCCTTCAACTGTGTTTTTTAAGATTTTGAGTATTCTGGGTCCTATGCATTTCCATATGAATTTTAGGAGAGAGAGAGAGCAAGCAGAAACATTGATGTAAGAGAAACATTGATTGGTTGCCTCCCATACATGCCTTGACCAGGGATAAAACTTGAAACTCAAGTATATACCCCGAACTGGAATCAACCCACAACCTTATGGTGTATGGGACAACACTCCAACCAACCTAGCCAACTAGCCAGGTCAGTCAGCTGGGATTTTCATAGGGATTGTGTTGACACTATAGAATAGTTAGTGGAGTATTGCTACCTTAACAATATTTTCTCCTCAGTCATGAATGTGGGATTTCTATCAATATACTTATGTTTATTTTTTAAATTTCATTCAACAGTGTTTTGTAGTTTTCAGTGCACAAGTCTTATACTACCTGGGATTAAATTTATACCTAACCATTTTATTCTTTTTGATGCTATTGGATTTAATGGAATTCTTTTTTAAAGATTTTTTACTGTTGTTCAGTTACAGTTGTCCAACCTTTTCCCCATTACTCACCCATACCCCGTAACCCCCACTCCCACAGTCAATCTTTCCCCGTTGTCCATGCCCATGAGTCCTGTGGCTCCTCTTTTTGCCCCTTCCACTTCTTTCCCCCATTATCCCTCTCCCACATCCCCTCTGCTCCCTGTCAGTTTGTTCTTTACTTCCTAGTCTCTGGTTCTATTTGCTCATTTATTTGTTCTGTTGCTTAGGTTCTACCTATAGGTGAGATCATATGGTATTTGGCTTTTACCACCTGGTTTATTTCACTTAGCATAATACTCTCCAGTTCCATCCATGCTGTCGCAAAGGGTAGGAGTTCCTTCTCTATGCTGTGTAGTATTCCATTGTGTAAATGTACCACTGTTTTTTGATCCACTCATTTACTAATGGGCACTTAGGTTGCTTCCAGCACTGACTATTATAAATAATGCTGCTATGAACATCGGGATGCATAGGTTCTTTTGAATTGGTGTTTCAGGATCCTTATAGTCCCAGTAGTAGGATCACTGGATTGAAAGGCACTTCCATCTTTAGGTTTTTGAGGAAATCCCATACTCTTTTACACAGTGGCTGCATCAGTCTGCATTGCCACCAACAATGTACTACGGTTCCCTTTTCTCCACAACCTCGCCAGCACTTACTGTTTGTTGATTTATTAATGATGGCCATTGTGACCAGTGTGAAGTGGTACCTCATTGTGGTTTTAATTTGCATCTCTCTGATGGCTAGTGATGTTGAGCATCTTTTTATACATCTATGGGCCCTGTGTATGTCCACCTTTGAGAAGTGTCTGTTCAGGTCATTTGCCCATTTTTAATTGGATTGTTTGTCTTCTTGGTGTGGAGTTGTGTGAGTTATTTATATAATTTGGAAATAAAACCTTTGTCCAAGGTATCATTGGCAAATATGTTTTCCCATATGATTGGTTCCCTGTCCATTTTGTCGATGTTTTCTTTAGCCATGCAGAAGTTTTTAGTTTGATGTAGTCCCATTTGTTTATTCTTTCCTTTATATCCCTTGCCCTAGGGGATGTATTGGTGAAAATATTGCTGCATGGGATATCAGAAGTTTTCCTGCCTATGCTTTCCTTAGGACTTTTATGGGGTCACAACTTATATTTAAGTCTTTTATCCATCTTGAGTTTATTTTGGTGTATGGTGTAAGTTGGTTGTCCAGTTTCATTTTTTTGCCTGTACCAGTCCAGATCTCCCAACACCATTTATTGAAGAGGCTATTTTTACTCCATTTTATGCTCCTGCCCACTTTGTCAAAAATTAATCAGCCATAGAGACTTAGGTTTATTTCTGGGCTCTCTATTCTGTTCCATTGGTCTGTGTGTCTGTTCTTATGCCAGTACCATACTGTTTGGATTACAATGGCCTTGTGACATATTTTGATATCAGGTATTGTGATCCCTCTTACTTTGTTCTTTCTCAAAATTGCTGAGGTTATTTGGGGTCATTTATGATTCCATGGATTTGTTTTCTTCATTTCATTTTTAGATTGGTCATTGCCAGTGCAGTGAAACACAACTAATTTTTGTATAACGATCATGCAACTTTGCTGAACTCCTTTTTTTAAAGTATATTTTATTGATTATGCTATTACAGTTGTCCCAATTTTTCCCACTTTGCCCTGTCTAACCCATACCCACCTTCCCTCCAGCAATCCCTCTTACCCCTTAGTTCATGTCCCTGGGTCATGCACATAAGTTCTTTGGCTTCTCCATTCCCCATACTGTTCTTAACATCCCCTTGTCTATTTTGTACCTACCCAATTTTGCTTCTAAATTCCTATACCTTTTCCCCCATTCTCCCCCTTTTCCCTCCCAGAAGATAACCCTCCAAGTGACCTCCATATCTATGATTCTCTTCCTGTTCTAGTTGTTTGCTTAGTTTGTTTTTGTTTTTTTAGATTCAGTTGTTGATAGTTGTGAATTTGTTGTTTTTTTAATGTTCATGGTTTTAATCTTTTTCTTAAATAAGACCCTTTAACATTTCATGTAATTATGGCTTGCTGATTATGAACTCTAGTTTTACCTTGTCTGGGAAGTACTTTATCTGCCCTTCAATTCTAAATGATAGCTTTGCTGGATAGAGTAATCTTGGTTGTAGGTCCTTGAGGATTTGTAAATATAGTTTTCTAAATATTTTCTTTTTTTATTGTATTTATTTATTTTTAGAGAGAAGGGTAGGGAGGAGAAAGAGAGGGAGAGAAACATCAATGTGTGGTTGCCTCTCATGTGGCTTGCACTAGGGACCTGGCCTGCAACCCAGGCATGTACCCTGACTTGGAATCAAACTGGTGACCCTTTGGTTCACAGCCCACACTCCATCCAGTGAGCTACACCAGCCAGGGCTGCAAATAATATCTTTAATTCTTCTTTTCCAACCCTGATGCTGTTTTTTTATTTCTTTTTCTTTTATTTTTTATTTTTGCCCAATTGTCCTGGTGAAAATGACTAGTATAATGTTGAATAGAAGTTGTGAGAGCAGCCCTGGCTGTAGTGGCTCAATGGATTGAGTGCTGGCCTGGGAACTGAACGGTAGCTGGTTCAATTCCCAGTCCAGCCACATGTGTGGGTTTCAGGGCAGGTCTCCAGTGGTGGGTGCATGAGAGGCAACCACACATTGATGTTTCACTCCCTCTCTTTCTCTCTCCCTCCCCCTTCTCTGAAAATAAATAAGTAAAATCTTAAAAACAAGAAGTTGTGAGAGCAGACATACTTGTCTTATTTTTTATCTTAGCGGGGAAGCATTCAGTTTTTCACCATTGAATATGCTGTTATCTGTGCATGCCTTCTGTCAGGATGAGGAATAAGGTGAAATTTATTTGAAGCTGGAAGACTGTCACCAGGAATATCATCTCAGACCCAGTTGTATTTCCTCTTTTCTGGTATGGCATAATTCTTCTTCATATCCTCCAAACAGGGGGAAAATGCTTGAAAGGACAGATTTATACCTTATTCTGGGTTTCAAACTGGGAAAATTTCATTTCAGTGGGAAATATTTTGAAATAAAGCCCAATAAGAATTGTATAGGTACCTAGTAATATGTAAAACATAAGGCAGCAGCTTTCTTTGAGCAACGACTTTATTTGGTTTGATGAATTCTGGGTTCTGTCAGCACATCTCATCTTTTTCTTGATGGGATGATGGGAATGGGGGACAGCATAGAGGATTCTCTTATACATGATGCCTAGAGATGCAGTGGCATGTATGACAAGACTGATTGGGTTCAAATACTTGCTCTGTCACTTACACATTTTTCAAGTTATGTAACCTATATGTACTCCGGTTTCATTTGAAAAATAAGGATGATGAAAATAATAATGAACATAATGATAATAATACCGACCTTATAAAGCTGTTATGAGGAATAAATGAGTTATGAGAACAGTTCCTGTTCTAAATACTTTAGTTCCACTAAAGCAAATTCTATGTACTTGCACTTAAGCTATGGTAACCAGTGGCATAAGCTAAGTTCAAGAGCCAGAAAAATCCAAGTTGAACCCCCTGCTCAAATGTTTTTACTAGCTATGTGTTTTCTGACAAATTACTTCATCTCTCTGAGCCTTAGTTTTCGCATTCCAAACAGGAAACAGAACCTACCTTACAGGATTATTAGAAGGAACAAATTAGATAATTCATGGCTAATGAGATCCTATCACTGAACTTCTGCTCATTTAATAGTTCAAGCCTGGGGCTAGTAAGGAAAAATCTCATTGGAGGCTTTAGTTCACAAAAAAAATTATAAAATTATAAAAGTAACATGTACTTGTAAAAACATAAATTTTACAAAAGCATATAGTAAAAAGTAAAAATCTCTTTTTACATTCATTCCCCCACCCATTTCAATTCTCCCAGAGAAAACTATAACAACAGTTTGGTGTCTATCCATCCAGACCTTCAACTATGTACATCTATGCACATGAGTATAAACATGAGAACATATATACACATATATATTGCTACATAAATTATGCCTTGTTATATACTTGTATGTTATGTGACTTTCTAATTTTACTCAACAGTATGTCTTTGACATTTTTCCATTTGAGTACATAGAGACTTACCACATTTTTCTTAATCTCAGTAGTCCATAAGATGGATATGTCAGTGGCTTACTTTTTAAAATCTTCAATCATTGTTCTCAGGATAGCATCATGAGTCTCCAATTGCAGTGTACTTCTTTCTCAAAGCCTGTATGCAACAATGTAGCATGTAAATAAGCAGTTTAAGGCAAATTCAGAGTTTGCATGGATCCTGAGTGTTTTGCTAAATTCTCAGTTGTAGAGACAGAATGGAAAACTAAGCATTCATGCAGAAAAGAATTTCTTGAGATAGGTCAGAAGGAAAAACAAGTCACTAAAATTATTACCAGCTTTTAAAATTTTTGTTTTTCCTGGTGATTTCTAATATTGAGAGACTAAAAGTAAAAGAAGACTGCAGTGGGAAAAAATCACTAAATTCAACAAAAATATAGTAGATAAAACACTGAAGTAACTATAATAATTAATCTTTTGTACTGAGAAATTACTCTAATAATTACTCGTTTGGATGAGAATCTAGCCCAAATTGAGAAATGTCAAAAACAATAGCCATTAATTCAAAGTGATCACATTTATATAATAAATCCATGAAGGAGAAACTAAAATTAATGCTTCCAGAATAAGTAAAATATATTGTGTCAATTTCCAGCAGTCCCCAAATGTCTATGTACTACCAATGGAGATTTCCGAATTCTAGGAAAGCATTCACAAAGTTCAAAAGTATCATAACACTGAAGCAATATGGTTATAAGAGTAGAAATGTGTATAGGTGGAATCGTGGAAATGTCACTCACCGTAATGTCTGAGCAGGAGGTTGAAATCAAAGTAATTAGCAATTATAAAGTACAGAGCCCTAACTCCCACGGAATTTTTAGTTCAAGCAGCTCTGACAGCAGACAGAACTGTTGTAAGATACTTTGTGAGAAAGCTTTGTCAGTGGTAATGCCTGCTTAAATGACATCTGGAAACAGCTGTTTTCCCCCAAAAGATAGCAATACTTCTAAGCCTGCCAAATACAGATAATAAGATGCTTACCTATCATTAATAAAATTATGCTTTCCTTATTGACAGAAAAGATCTGTTCACATTGTGAGAAGAGTACATGGCAGAACTAGTGAAAAGCTGATGAAAAGTATCATACAAATGGCTGCTAAGCAGTGATTTCCAGCCCTAAATATGTCACCATCTAGGGTGTCTCTAATTTTCCTGAGGCTCATCATGAGCCTTTGAAAACTTCTCAAAAGAAAATTAAATGCAAGGCAGATTAATTTAAAATATTATGCCACACAGCATTTTTAGGAAAAGTGGAAGATGGCATAAAACAAGCTAACAATTTCAGTGTGTGATAAATTTCCACAAATGTGGGAGCCAATAATGAAAAGACTGATACATTATATATATTCAGTGGTAGTTATTATAAATTCAGATAATTGCACCAAGGCATACCATCTAAACAGTTATAGTGAAGTGCATAGATTTCTATGTGTTTCAAAAGTGGGCACTCACATAAATAGTAATTCATTAACTGTTTCCAAGTTTTGGTTAATTTTTCTATTCGAGTTCCATGGATGTTTGAAAATATATTCCAATGCCAGTAACAAAATCATTTATTCACTGAAGAAATATTTATTGAGAGTATGCTATATGCCAGGTACTGATAGCCATATAGGAAGTTTGCATCAGCAATGTATAGGAATGCCTTATTTCCTGAGCCTTTCTAATAACATACTTTAAAATATCTTTAGCCCCAAAAAGGCTCACAGGGGAATTGATTTATAGGATATAATTACAAAGTCACATTTAAAAGATTTTAGATTTTTCACCCTGGCTGGTGTGTCTCAATGGATTAAGTGCCGGCCTGCAAACCAAAGGGTCGCTGGTTCTATTCCCAATCAGGACATGTGCCTAGGTTGAGGACCAGGTCCCCAGTAGGGGGCTTGTGAGAAACAATCACACATTGATGTTTCTCTCCCTCTCTTTCTCCCTCTCTTCCCTTCTCTTTAAAAATAAATAAATAAAATCTTTAAAAAAACACAATTTTAGATTTTTCCCCTTGATTTTCTGTTTTCTTGATAACAAACCATTTCCTACTCTTCTGTAGTTGTTTTGTCTTTAATTCCCTTTTGCAACTTTGCAAACCAGGCAACTTTCAGGGAGTTATATCAGAGGATTTAAAATGTAGATAAGACTATAAACCCCTCATTCCTGATAAACAGCACTGTGGCATGCAATATTTTGTTTCACAATCTCAGCTGACTGTGAAGAGTTGCTCACTTCAAGCAACTTTGAGTTCGTTAATCCCACAGTTGGTGACACACCCTTTAATTTGCAAGTGCTCATCACAAAAATGCTGTGGCTGGCATTAGTGAGGACTGGTTTATTTATTTATTTATTTATTTAATTTTTTTATTACTTTATTGTTCTTCAATTATAGTTGTCTGCATTTTCTCCCCTCCCCTCCTCCCCACCCCACCTCCCTCACTTGCTTCTACCCTCCCCCTTGGTTTTGTCCATGTGTCCTTTATAGTAGTTCCTGAAAACCCTTTCCCCATAATCCCATCCCCTCTCCCCTCTGGCTATTGTTAGATTGTTCTTAATTTCAATGTCTCTGGTTATATTTTGCTTGCTTTTTTCTTTTGTTTATTATGTTCCAGTTAAAGGTGAGATCATATGGTTATTTGTCCTCACTGCCTAGCTTATTTTGCTTAGCATAATGATCTCCAGGACTGGTTTATTTTTGCTTTTGATTTTTTCTCAAGGGTCCCAGCCTCTTTAGCAAGAAGAGGGGGCCAATTTCCATTTCACCAATTACTTTGGGAAGCACTGGCAGAAACCCAAGGTAGTTGGAATCGTATTTATAATTAATACCAGAGATTTTTTAACACCTCTTTTAAATTGACACCCCAGCTCTGGCTGGTGTGGCTCAGTGGATTGAGTGCCAGCCTTCGAAATGAAAGGTCATTGCTTCGATTCCCAGTCAGGGCACACGCTTGGGTTGTGGGCCAGGTCTCCAGTTGGAGGCATGAGAGAAGCAACTGGTCAATGTCTCTCCCCTTCTTTATCCCTCCCTTCCCATATCTCTAAAAATAAATAAATGAAATATTAAAATAACTGGCACCCCAGGCAAGCTGGCCCATTGCTTAATCTCCTATCTCACAAAGCTATGGAGGTATCGATGACTCCAACCCATTTTTCTCAATGATAAAAAGAACTCAAGCGTTGATTAAGAAGGAGGGTATAGTTTAGATACATCTATATTGGTTCAAATATTAAAAGACAATTTTCTATAAATTTAAGCTGACTCTAGAGGGCATAAAGATTCCAGAGCAAAACCCATTTGGTGGGTTTCCTCACCTTGCTATTCATAAACAGGTAGAACCTGATTATAATGAATGTGAGAGGGCAGCTGTGCCCTGCAGGTTGAGTACTGATGTTGACAGCTGTGTAATTATAATGCAGTTTCATTACAAACCATTCATATGTATAATTAAAATGAAGTTTGGATAATTTAGAAAAACAACTAATTGTGAGCAATGTCAGGCCATCTACAATCTGAATTTCGCCTTTGCATTATTTTTTTTCCTGAGTCAAAAGTTTTATTCAGATAACCCTTGTGTTATTAAAGCAAAACCTTCAAACAGAACTGTAAATGAAGGACACAACTGGTGAAAAGACTCCCCAACCCTGGCTTCTAGTTTGTCCACTCATTGTGTGTACTTCTACTTCTGTGGAAAACTGAAAACTTTATTGACTAAGTACTTCTGGGTTCAAGATCATGCCTCTTCCTCCACCCCACCCTGCCAATTCTTTATGAGCACAAGTCTTCACTGGGTCTTAATAAGATGTCTCTAAGGATTTTAAATCAAATGTAGAGAGTGGAGGCAGTTTTATGTGTTGATGCCTGAAAAAACAAAGCTTCCTTAAAAGGCTGAAGAGAAATGCACAGATATCACATTTTGGAATTTCAAAAGGGAAAACATAGTATGAAAATGGAACAAAATATTTGCAATCAGAACTGCCCCAGAAAACTTGGATAATTATAGCTATCATGTATTTTGATCACTTGCTATGTGCCAGGCACTGGGGAAAGTACTTCCCATGTATATTATCTCATTTAATAATTTCAACAACCCCAAGAGGTAGGTTCTAGAATCCCCACAACTGCATGAGGAATCTAAGGCATAGTGAGGTTTAGACTACTTGCCCAAGATCGTATACCAATTACATGGCAGAGTTGGGATTCAAATTCAGTTCTGATTTGAAACTCTAGTTCTGAAGGCCTTTTTCTTGGCAGCCGAGGAATCCTGCCATTGTCTTAGATATTTAGGCTCTAAATAATTTTTTTTAGAAGAGATTCAATGGTAGGTGCCAAATCAGTTTTTCCATCTGTGTATGAGCTGCACAATTTTTGTCATATGTAATGACGACATAAATTACAGACAGGGTGTTTAAGCCTGCTTTCTCATTCACTGGGGATGGAGGTGGCAGCCTTTCTCACCTTAGCCTTATCCCCATAAGCCTACCCAGGATCCATTGGTGGCCAACCAAGTCGATCTCTAGAAAGTGAACTGCCATGGCTCTACCTATTTTAACCTCATCTTAAACAATACTAATCATGAAGCTATGGGTTGGATGTTAGCTGTATTTTTAAATACACATTAAAATAATGTTCATGTTTGATCACCTACAATTATCTAATATACCACCAGAGGGACATATACCACAAATATGAAAGCACTTATCTGGATGATATCTAAGTGAGTTCTAACACTTAATCTCTAAAAATAGTTCAAAAAGTTTGAGATAGGTTTGAGCAGGATGGCAATTTGCCAATCCTTCCCCCCATCTATTGCAGTCTCTGCTTAACTCTCCATTTTCTGAGAGATTTTTTTCACAGCTTTTCGGAAGAAACTGGGCACTTCCAAGAGAACTAGCTGCTTCTATTTCCACAACTACCGATCTTCAATATCTAGCTCAGGCGATCTGCAATATCTATCTTTCATCCTTAGAGAAATTTTCTCTGACCACCCAATCTACAGTAACCACTTAGAATTTTACTCTGTCTTATTTTTCTCTTAGCACTTATCACTATTTGAAATCATCTTGTACGTTTTTTGACTTGTATACTGCCCATCTCGCCACTAAATCACAAGCTCCAGGTCCCTGGACTTTAGCCTAATGCGTGGCATGTAGTTAAGTGCTCAAGAAGTATTTGTCAAATAAATGCAAATGATAAACCAGGGATTTGAAAGTTAGGGTAGGGCTGTGAAATTGATGAAACAGGCAACATAAGGAAAGCAGAAATTTGGGTGATGTAATTTATCCAACAAGGTAAAGTGAGCAATGACCTGGGAATGTATAAACTGTCTGAGGTATTTACATCACTTTCTTTCTTGAGTACTTACTATGTTCAGGGCATTGTACTCAGCTGACCCTTGTGGACTAGCTACTTTTGAGCTCTGGGACATATGTCATTGGTAATTCCCAGTTCATTCACATAACTTATGTTTATTGAGTGACTATTATATGTCAAGCACTATTCTTTGCTGGGATACAGCAGTAAGCAGCACAAACTTCCAGCCCTCTCTCTAGCAAGGGTCAAATCAGTATCAGGCACATATATTTATAGAATTTTTTTTCCTCAGATAGTATTGCCTAGTGATACTTTACCTTTCTAGCAAAAACAGATCTTTGCTCTCAAGGTGGTCCTAGAACCATCTGCCCTGACACTATCATATTTATAACAGCTACCATCCATTTACTGAGAATGTATTATGTGTCAGACACAGTGCTGAAGGCTTTAAATGCATTATATTATAGAATATTTTAATAACCCTACAAAGAAGGAATTATTAACATCATGTTACATAAGAGGAAACCAAGGCTCACTGAGATTAAATGACTTGCCCAATGCCATGTAGTAGTTATGTGGTAGAGTGAATTCAAAGCTAGCCACAGTGCCCCCTGCAGTTGTGCAATGTAATGACCATCAAGAGTCACTGTCCTTAACCATGAGTGTGTAATGGTGCCTCTAATATTATATACAGCCTCCCTTCACTTAGGAAATCTAGCTCTCAAGATTCTGGCAATCTAGACACTCAGGTATGGGGTTTGCCTGAGGAGCTGGCAATGAGGTAGGTAGAAATGTTTCAGTATTTGCCTGTGTGATCCAGAATATAAGGCACCAGTGCATATATGTTATGGAGTAGTGACTATGGTTTATTACGCTCTAAGAATAACACCGGCTCTCAGTAAAGATCAAAATATTGAAGATATAGTTCAAGAAGAAAACAGTATATGAAGTCTGTACGGAAAAAGTTCAGCCATTGTTAGTATAACAAGAACAGTTTGTGTGATATCGATGTAACCTGGCAACCAAGGAGAGTGGATTGGAATGCACATGTGTGAACAATGATGACTTCACTGCGCTAGGCAGTGGGGGCAGTAGATGCCATTGAGTGAGTGTGTGTACTGTGTGGCCATCACATTCAAAATGACTAGGCGAGTAGAGCAATGAATTTACATCAAATTTATATTAAGCTTGAACATTTCTTCGTGGAAAGTATATGGATGATTCAGAAGGCTTTTAGGATGATGCAATGAGTGTAGCACAAATACAAATGTGGCACAAATGCTTCAAAGATGGTCGAGAATCTGTTGAAAGGGATCCACAGTCTGGAAGGCCTGCAACAAGCAAAACACCTGAGAATGCTGAACATGTATGGGCTGCAATCAACAAAGATCGGTGACTGACAGTGCGAGAACTAGAAGCTGATCTGGGGATTCCAAAAAACTACTGGTCTGAACGTTTGATGCAGGATCTTGGCATGAAACACATTGTAGTAAAATTCATTCCACAGCTTCTGCTACCAGAGCAGAAGGAACATCGTACTGCAGTGGCTGATGACTTGATTAAACCACTACCAATGAACCAGATTTCCTCAAGAAGGTCATAACCAGAAATGAATCATGGGTCTATGACTACAATCCAGAAATGAAGGCCTAGTCATTCCAGTAGAAGTTGCCTGGTTCTCCGTGCCTGAAGAAGGTGCAGCAAAGTTGTTGCAAGATCAAAACCATGTTAACTGTATTTTTTTGATTGGGAAAGTGCCTACTTTGAAGGGGACTGAGGCACACTGTCCATCCAATATACAATGTTTCTTGTATCTTGTATCCTCTTCAATAAATGTCTCTATTTTTCATATTACATGACTGGATACTTTATGGACAGATCTCATGTATGTGAACTGCATTCCTTTGAAAATGATTAAACACAAAGCAATTAATGAAAAACTGAAAAAAACAGCCAGTGCATTTGTAGAGAGAATAGTAAAATCACACCTCAATATAGGCAACTTAGATTAAGATAATCAGTATATTTGTGCTATCAGTTTTATCATAATATATCCTTTAGGTTCACTATAGAACCAAAGCTCTAAAATGTTTTGTTTTCACACAGATTCTACATTTTACTGAAATATACTTATCTGTTAGTGCCTTTCCAAGCAATTTTTCTTACCTTCACTTTGATCTCATAAAAACCTTGTAAAGTAGAGGAAGAAAGAGATTATCTTTGTTTTATAAAAGTATAAATTAAAGGTACAAAGAGGACAAGTAAATGACCAAGAACACCAAATTAAAATTAAAGTAGTGAAATTTGGTTCACACTACCAGGGTTCAAAAATGGCACATTTTTTATATCCCTGCCACAAATGAAAACTGCTCTAAGCTTACCACTTTTCCAGCTGGCTAAAAATACAATTTCACTGATGGTTTTCAGAGGCCATCCCTCAGCCAAGGTTGTTGAAGGTAGTAGCAAATCATAGACACCAGAACTTTTAGGGCAGGCTCTGTGCCTCCTGTCCATACTGATATGTTTATCATGCAAATGTTCAAGGTGCCTTGTAGATAAATGTGTCATCTGCTTCTGTGCCACCCTTGGACATTGGTGGGGGTGTCTCTGCTTATGGGGGCAGCCTCATGACCTAGTATACAGTCTCTTTAGTGTACCATGCAGCCATTCTCCTTTGAGATCTTGCCATTTTGGAGGGCGCACTAAAAAGGAACAAAGACAGTTCTTGCGGCTAAAAGATTTGTCATTACTCCAATCTCCTTTTTAGTCTTAGTTTTCTATAACTTCTAGATACCTTCTGCTACCTCTACTCAGAAGTTCTCACCTCTTAACCCTCTGAAACAACCCCGCATAATTTCCCTCAATGAGCCTAGGCTTATGAAATCAAAGGCTCTGGATTCAATCAATTTTCTAGGAGCCTGGCAACTTCTACTTTTAACCTTGAAAACAAAAGCTCCCAAGACAGGGTACAAAAAGTCTTGGCCATGTTTTGATTTGAGAGGAGAGAAAAAAAACCTAAAACAGCAAAAACAAATTACTAAAAATAATATATCTGTAAATAACCCTGCCACAAACTTTATTACAATTCTTATTGGTAGGTTTGTTTTTTAAAATTTTAGGCATGCTATTTGTAAGTCAGCACTAACTATGTACCTACATTTTTGCAGTTGATTTCAATTCAGTACATTTATTGAATACACACAATGCTCCTACAACTGTACTATGCATTATATGGCATCTGTAAGAAAGAAAAAAAGTATAATCTGTGTCTTTGAAATGCAAGGAAATGAATCCACAATGTGGTCTTTGACAGTCTGTTGCTGATAATTTTTATATTCCACTAGCCAAACAGCTACGATTTTCTATTCTAAAGATTATGGCCTTTATGGAAAGTACTTTCTTTTTTATCCTCATTGCTTTCACTCAAGAATAATTATATGCTAGTCATGGGGACTTGGATTTAAAAAGATAACACGGCCTTTGCCCTCAAGAAGTAGAAGCTCAGTGGAGGAAGAGAACAGACTTACTATATCAGAGAGACCTGATACAGGAGGCAATATTTAATTAATGTCATAAAGGATGAGTTGGAGTTTACTAGAAAAAATGGGGAGGCAAATTCCACAAAGACGTAATAGCATGGGTCCTGGCTGGTGTGTCTCAGTGGATTAAGCACTGACCTGTGAATCAAAAGGTCACCAGTTCAATTCTAGTTCAGGGCATATTTAATTAATATGTACGTAAACTTTCACCCCAAAGAAGCAAAGTATACATGCTTCTCAAATGCACATAAAACCGTTTCAAACATAGACAACATGGCAGGGCACAAAACAAGCCTCAACAAATTCAAGAAAATTGAAATCATATGAAACATATGCTCAGATCACAAAGGGTTGAAATTAGAAAGCAATCTCAAGGAAAAAAACTCAAAAATATTCAAATACATTGAGACTGAATAACATGAAATTAAATAATGAATGAGTCAACAAGAAATCAAGGAAGAAATCATAAAGTATTGGTGAACATATGAAAATCAACACACAACAACCCAAAACCTATCGGACACAGCAAAGGCGATCCTGAGAAGGAAGTTTATAGCAATACAGGCCTACCCAAAGAAGAAAAATCTCAAATAAACAACCTAACCATACATGTACAAGAACTAGAGGAACAACAACAAACAAAGCTTAGAGTGAGTAGAAGGAGGAAAATAATCAAGATCAGAGCAGAATTAAATGACATAGAGACTAAAAGAACAATTCAAAGGATCAATGAATCCAGGAGCTGGTTCTATGAGAAGATAAAGTCGACAAACCTTTAACTAGACCCACCAATAAAAAAGAGAGAGGACTCAAATAAATAAATTCAGAAATGAAAGAGGAGAAGTTACTACTGACACCATGAAATTATTTTTGCAATCCTTTGTATTTACAAAGAATTACAGAAATACAAAGAAATATGAAAGGATTGCAAAATTACCATGAACAACTATATGCCAAGAAATTGTACAACCTGGGCAAAATGGAAAAATTTATAGAAACATACAATCTTCCAAAACTGATTCCAAAACAAGCAGAAAGCTGAATAGACCAATATCAGCTAGTGAAACTGAAACAGTAATCAAAAAATCTCCCAGCACACAAAAACCCTGCACTGGATGGCTTTACAGGTGAATTTTTCCAAACATTTAAGTTTGAATAACTTAACTCCTATCCTTCTCAAACTATTCCAAAAAATTCAATAGGAGAGAAGACTCCTAAGCTATTTTTACAAGGTCAGTATCATCTTAATTCCAAAACCAGGTAAAGATACAACAAAGAAAGAAAATTGCAGATCTATATCTCTGATGAACATAGATGTTAAAATCCTCAACAAAATATTGGCAATCTGCATTAAAAAGATCATACACCATCACCCAGGGGGATTCATCTCAAGGATTCAAAGATGGTACAATATTTGCAAATCAATAAATGTAATATACCACATAAACAAAATGAAGGACAAAAATCACATGATCATATCAACAGATGCTGCAAAAGCATTCAATAAAAATCCAGCACCCATTTATGATAAAAACAGTCAGCAAGGTGGGAATAGAGGGAGCATTCCTCAACATAATAAAGGCCATATAGAGAGACCTACACCAACATCATACTCAATGGGCAAAAACTAAAACTTTCCCACTAAGATTAGAACAAGACAAGGTTGTCCACTATCACCACTTCTATTCAACATAGTATTGGAAGTTTGAGCCACAGTGATCAGATAAGATAAAAAAGGGACTTCCGGCCAAGATGGAGGTGTAGGTAGACATGCTGTGCATCCTCACAAACCCAAAGAGAGAAAATAACAATTTAAAAACAAAAAAACAGAACTGACAGAAAATTGAACTGTATAGAAGTCCCACAACCAAGGAGTTAAAGAAGACATGTTCATCCAGACCAGCCCCACCCCTACAGGCAGTATCAAAACACATTAACGAGGGTTACCCCACCCTGGTGAACACCTAAGGCTCCGCCCCTTATACATAACAAGAGCGCCGAGAAAAAAATGGCCCAAATGAAAGAAGAGATCAAAACTTCAGAAAAAATACAACTAAGCCACGAAGAGATAGCCAACCTATCAGATGCACAGTTCAAAACATTGGTAATCAGGATGCTCACAGGATTGGTTGAATTCGGTCGCAAATTAGATGAAAAAAAATGAAGAATACACTAAGAGAAATAAGGGGAAATGTACAGGGAACCAATCATGATGGGAAGGAAACTGGGACTCAAATCAATGGTGTGGACCAGAAGGAAGAAAAAAACATTCAACAAGAAAAGAATGAAGAAACAAGAATTCAAAAAAATGAGGAGAGGCTTAGGAACCTCCAGGACATCTTTAAACGTTCCAACATCTGAATTATAGGGGTGCCAGAAGGAGAAGAAGAAGAGCAACACATTGAAAACTTATTTGAACAAATAATTAAGGAGAACTTCCTCTAATAGGGGAGTTTTTCTACTATTTTTTTAAAGTAGATTTCCAATTTCTTGCTCTTTCTCTTTTCCTTCTGGTACCCCTATGATGCAAATGTTTGGCCTCTTGAAGTCATACCAGAGACCAATTATTCTACCCTCATTTTTTTTATTCTTTTTTCTTTTTGTTGTTCTAATTGGTTGTTTTTTGCTCCCTTATGTTCCAAATCATTGATTTGATTCTTGGCTTCATCCACTCTACTATTGTTTCCCTATAAATTGTTCTTTATTTCAATTAGTGTATTCTTCATTTCTGACTGGCTCTTTTTTATGCTGCTGAACCTCTCTAAGTTCCTTGAGCATCCTTCTAACCAGTGTTTTGAACTCTGCATCTGATAGATTGCTTATCTCCATTCTGTTTCGTTCTTTTTCTGGAGTTTTGATCTGTTCTTTCATTTGGGCCATATTTCTTTGTCTCCTCGTTCTGGCAGCCTCCCTGTGTTTCTTTCTATGCATCAGGCAGAGCTTCTTTCAGTCTGTGTCTTGGTAGTGTGGCCTAAGTTAGTAGGTGTCTTGTAAGGCCCAGTGGCACAGCCTCCTCTATCACCCAAGCTGGGTACTCGAGGTGCACCCTTTGTGTGGGCTGAGTACACCCTCTTCTTGTAGTTGAACCTTGGTTGCTGTTGGCAGATCAATGGGAGGGATTTATCCAGAGCAGTCAGCAACAAGGATTGGCTTGACCACTGACCACCAACCTCCACCCTCCATGGAGGATCAGTTCTGCAGAGGCAGGGTAGTGTTGATTAGATGTGGTCTGTAGCTGTCCACTGGGTGTGCTGGCCCTGGGGTTTCTGTGGTGGCATAGGCCAAAGTCAGCCCCTACCTGTATTTTGACTGGGGCCACCCTACATGAGCTTTAAAGAAATCTGAGATGGCTTCCACTTGTGCTGAGCTTGGAGATTCTCAGGTGAGACCAAGCTGTGAATCTAGGCTGGCTCCTGCTAGTGCCAGGCCTGGGGCTCACCAAGGCCAGATGTTGCTTGCTTGAGAGGATTTAGGAAGTTGTGAAGCCTGAGCCAAGAGCAGCCATTCATATGAAAAAGCAGCTTGGGTGGGCCTGTAAGTTGGGTGGGGTAGAGTCTCTGAGGATCTCCATGGAGGGTCAAACAGTGTTATGCAGGTTGATAGAGTCTCCAATAATGCACTCGTTTGCCGTCTCTCTGGCTCTGTTGAGGGAGGGTTTAGAATAGGAACAATGGCCTCTGCTCACCTTGATGTGTGACATTTCAGTTCCTCCCTACATGCCACTGGTGCCTTTAAAGCTGGTACCCCAGTGCTGGAGCTCATAGGGAGTGAGTCTGAGTAGGCGAGTCTGTGTGTGGGTTCTTTAAGAGGAAGTGCTTGAGGCTCTAGCAGTTGCTTTCACTGACTCAATGCCCACTGGTTTTTGCAGCAAGAAGTTGTGGTGACTTGTCTTCCTGATACTAGGATCCTTGGGTGGGGGACCTGGTGTTGGAATGGGATTCCTTGCTCCAGAGATAACCCTCCTGAATTTTTATCCACTACAAGTGGGTATGGAACCACTGCATTCCAGGTCTGCATGCCTCCTACAAGTCTGGAGGGATGTGGTTTCTTTAATTCTGTAGTTGTCAGACTTCTATTCAGCTTTATTTCTGATAGTTCTGAGTGATTGTTGTTCTATATTTTAGTTGTAATTTTGATGTAGTTGTGCAAAAAAACAAGCCATGTCTACCTACACCACCATCTTGACCAGAAGTGCAATGTGGGTGCCTTTTATTTATTTTTAAATATATTTCCCTGACTGGTGTGGCTCAGTGGATTGAGTGCGGGCTGGGAACCAAAGGGTTCCAGTTGGATTCCCATTCAGGGCACATGCCTGCATTGCAGGCCAGGTCCCCAGTGAGGGCTATGTGAGAGGCAACCATACATTGCTGTTTCTCTCCCTCTCTTTCTCCCTCCCTTCCCCTCTCTCTAAAAATAAATAAATAAAATCTTTAAAAAAATAAAAAAATATTTCATTGACTTCCGGCCAAGATGGAGGCGTAGGTAGACACACTGTGTCTTCTCACACAATCAAAAGAGGAAAAAAAACAATTTAAAAAACAGAAACAGCCAGATCTTACAGAAAACTGAACTGAGTGGAAGTCCGACAACCAAGGACTTAAAGAAGACACATTCATCCAGACCAATAAGCGGGGCAGAGCCGGGTGAAGAGCACTTGGCAAGACGCAGTTTGTGGAGCATTACCGGCAAAGCTCCAGCTGTCCGGAGAAGCCCGTGGCAGGCAAGCCTGGCCAAAACGCAGCAGGCGCACTCGGTGAAACCAGGGCTGAGACTGGTGGACTGGGTGGTCCCTCATTCTTGCGCAGATAAACCAGGAGGAAATCTGGGGAGCAGAACAGTCCTCGTGACTCACCAACGCAGGGAAATAAAGCCTCAAACCAACAATTGAATACTCCTGTGGGGGTTGAGGCAGCAGTGGGAGGAACTCCCGGCCTCACAGGAGAGTTCGCGGGGGAGACCCACAGGGACTTGGAACCGTGCAGGCCCATCCACTCACCCCAGAGCTAGCACAGAAGGGCCCAACTTGCTTGTGAGTAGCTGGGGAAGTGTGGAGAACAGAGCAAGCACCATTGTTCTCTCAGGCTCCACCCCCACAGACAGCATCACAACACAACAACATGGGTTACCCCGCCCTGGTGAACACCTAAGGCTCTGCCCCTTAAAGTAACAGGTGCACCGAGAAAAAAAAATGGCCCAAATGAAAGAACACATCAAAGCTCCAGAAAAAATACAACTAAGTGACAAAGAGATAGCCAACCTATCAGATGCACAGTTCAAAGCACTGGTAATGAGGATGCTCACAGGATTTGAAGAAAGATTGTTGCAATTACTTGAACAAATGAAGGTAATATAAAGGAAATGAGGGGAAATCTGCAGGGAGCCAATAGGGATGAGAAGGAAACTGGGACTCAAATCGATGGAGGGACAAAAATTCCCTAATTTGGTGAAGGAAATAGTCATGCAAGTCCAGGAAGCACAGAGAGTCCCAAACAAGATGGATGCAAAGAGGCCCACTCCAGGACACATCATAATTAAAATGCCAAAGGTGAAAGATATAGAGAGAATCTTAAAAGCAGCAAGTGAAAAGAAGTTAGTTACCTACAGGAGAGTTCCCATAAGAATGTCAGCTGATTTCTCAAAAGAAACTTTGCAGGCTATAAGGGACTGGCAAGAAATATTCAAAGTCATGAAAAGCAGGGAGCTATACCCGAGATTGCTTTACCTAGCAAAGCTATCATTTAGAATCAAAGGGTAGATAAAGAGCTTCCCGGAAAAGAAAAAGCTAAAGGAGTTCATCATCACCAAACCATTATTATATTAAGTGTTAAAGAGCTTTATTTAAGAAAAAGATCAAAACTATGAACAATAAAATGGCAAAAATACTTATCTATCAACAATTGAATCTAAAAAACAAGCTAAACAAACAAGAAGAAAAAAGACAGAATCATGGATACAGAGTGTTTTGATGGTTGCCAGATGGGAGAGGCTTGTGGGGGAATGGGTGAAGAGGTGAGGAGATTAAGAAATACAAATAGGCAGTTAGAGAATAGCCATGGGAATGTAAAGTACAGTATAGGACATGGAATTGCCAAAGAACTTATACACGTGACCCATGGGCATGAACAACGGTAGGGGGACTGCCTGAGGGAGTGGGGGGTGCTGGGTGGAGATGGCAAAGGGGAAAAAATTCATGACAACTGTAATTACATAATCAATATAATATTTTAAAGAAGGCATCCAAATTGGAAAGGAGGAAGTAAAACTGTCATTGTGTGCACATGACATGATAGGGTACATAGAAAACCCTATATGCTCCACCAAAAAACTACTTGATGAAATAAGTGAATTTGGAAAAACAGAGGGATACAAAGTCAATATTTAGAAATTGATGCCATTTTTGTACACTGACAATGATTTATCATAAAGAGAAGCTAGGGGGGAAAAGGCCCATTTACTATAGCTACAATAAAAATAAAGTACCTAGGAATAAATTTAATCAAGAAGGAAAAAGAGCTGTACTTGGAAAACTATAGAATACTGAGGAGAGAAATTAAGGAAGATACAAATAAATGGAAGCCTACACCATGTTCACGGATTAGAAGAATTAACATCATTAAAATGTCCATACTTCCTGAATAAACATTTAGGGTTCCAGTCAAGATGAAGGCATAGGTAGACACACTTTGCCTCCTTTATAACCATAAGAAGGATCACAACCAATTAAAAAAAATACCCAGAACTGCCAGAAAATTGAACTGTATGGAAGTTTGACAACTAAGGAGTTAAGGAAGCTATAATCATCCAGATGATTAGGAGGGGCCGAGTCGGGGAGCCAGGGTGGAGAGGACGTGGTGTGGCAGTGAGGCAGTGGCAAGAGAAGATAGAATGGGTGGTCCCATGTTCACACGTGGTGGATAAAAATCAGGGGGATACCTTATGAGCAAGCAGCCCCAGGCCAGACTGCACAGCCCAGGGCTCCAGTACTGGGAAAATGAAGTTTCATAACTTCTGGCTGTAAAAACCAGTGGGGATTAGGGTGGTGGAAGAAGCTGCCAGTTTCTCAGGACAGCTTGGAATGTATGCGAACCCACCCACTCTTGGAACCACAACCAGGGAAGCAGCCGGAGGGGCAGTGGGTGAAGGGACTAGAAATGGGGTGAATGCCAGACAAGCCCCCAGAAGTCAGCCAGCAGCAGCATTGTCTACTCTTCCACCCCTTCCCCCAATAGGGAGCCACAAAGAGGTGAAGCAGGCTGCTGGTCATGGCAAATATCCAAGATTCCACCCCATGCAATTTAGCGGGGGTCCTAAGACAGGGAGTCAAAGTGGCTCTACCTAGTACACATACAAAGGAAGGCTGTCAAGTTGAGAAGACAATGACATATGGCCCAAAATAAGAAACAGAACAGAACCCCAGAATAATAACTAAGCGATGCAGAGATAGCCAACTTACTAGACTCAGAGTTCAAAGCATTGGTGATCAGAATGCTCAGACATCTCATTGAATACGGCAAAATGTAAAGGAAGAGCTTTCACTGGTGTGGCTCCGTGGATTGAGTGCCAGCCTGTGAACCAGAGGGTTGTTGGTTTGACTCACAGTCAGGGCACATGTCTGGGCTGCTGGCTGGGTCCCCATTGGGGGCACAGGAGAGGCAACCACACACTGATGTTTCTGTCCCTCTCTTTATCCCTTCCTTTCCCTCTCTCTAAAAAGAAATAAATAAACTCTTTTAAAAAATAAGGGAAGAAATGAAAACTACACTAAGTGAAATAAAGAAAATCCACAGGAAACCAATAGTGAAAGGAAGGCAGCCAAAATTCAAATCAATGATTTGGGACATAAGGAAGAAATAAACACTCAACCAGAAGAAAATGAAGAAACAAGAATATAAAAAAAAAAAAAAGACAAAATAAGAAGACTCCGGGACATCTCTAAAAGGGCCAACATCCAAACAATAGAGATGTCAGGAGGAGAAGAGGAAGAACAAGAAATTGAAAATGTATTTGAAAAAATAATGAAAGAAAACTTCCCTAATTTAGTGAAGGAAACAGACACACAAGTCCAGGAAGCACACATAGTCGCAAAAACTTGGGCCCAAAGAGGAACACACCAAGACACTTCGTAAAATGCCAAAGCTTAAAGATAAAGAGAGAATCTTAAAAACAGCAAGAAAAAGGCAGAGTTACTGACAAAAGAGTTCCCATAAGACTACTAGCTGATTTCTCAAAAAAACCCTTTGCAGGCTAGAAGGTACTGGCAAGAATTATTCAAAATGATGAAAAGCTGGGATCTACATCCAAGATTACTCTATCCAGCAAAGCTATCATTTAGAATTGAAGGGCAGATAAAGTGCTTCCCAGACAAGGTAAAACTAAAGGAGTTCATCATCACCAAGCCCTTATTTTATGAAATGTTAAAGGGTGTTATTTGAGAAAAAGATCAAAACGATGAACATTAAAAAGACAACTGTATCTAAAAAACAAAAACAAAAACTTAGCAAGTAACTGGAACAGGAACCGAATCATAGATATGGAGATAATTTGGAGGGTTATCGGCTGCGAGGGGGAAGGGGGATAATGGGGGACACATATAGGGATTTAGAAACATAAATGGTACATAATAGGTAGGGGAAGTTAAGAACAGTATAGGAAATGGAGAAGACAAAGAACTTATATGTATGACCCATGGACATGAACCCTCATGGACATAAAGGGGGACAGTTTACACTGGAGGGAAGGGATGGTACTAGATGGAAAGGGGGCAAAGGAGGAAAAATTGGGACAACTGTAATGGCATAATCAATAAAATATACTTAAAAACCCAGAAAATTAAAAAAATAAATAAAATCAATAAACATTTAAAATTTAAATAATAATAGAAAATAAACTTTTACTGTCCTCTTGACTTCATTGTTATTGTTATCTTATTGTTGACTGTAACTATCCTACACCCACCTATGTAAAAGAAGTATGTGTCCATCATTTTACTTTTTATTTAATTTCAGAGGTTCCACCCCAAAATTTGCTTTCTCCCACCTCCCCCTGACCAATGGATTTCATGAACCCACTTACATCCTTTTTGACTGCAATGTATGAAATAATGTGCAAAACTGCCATTTTCTAGGGCATCTTCTCAATCCATTGAGGTTCTACTTTTGTCAATTGTTGTCAGTTAGACTCAAATAAACTCATAAATATTTAAAAAAAAAGTCCATGCTTTCCAAAGCAACCTACAGATTCAATGCAATTCCTATTAAAATACCAATGGTATATTTCACAGCTCTAGAACAAATATTTCAAAAATTTACATGGAACCAAAAAAGACCCTGAACAGCCTCAGAAATCTTGAGAAAGAACAAAGTAGGAGGAATCACAATACCTGATATCAAACTACACTATAAGGAAAGTGTATCAAAACAGTCTGGTACTAGCATAAGAACAGACACATAGATAAACAGAATAGAATAGAGAGTCCAGAAATAAACCCAAGTCTCTACGGTCAATTAATATTTGATGAAGGGGGCATGAGCATACAATGGGATAAAGATAGCCTCTTCAACAAATGGGGTTGGGAGAACTGGAATAGTACGTGCAAAAAAATGAAACTACACAACCAACTCACACCATACACCAGAATAAATTAAAAATGGATAAAAAACTTAAATATAAGTCATGACACCATAAAAGTCCTAGAGGAAAACATAGGCAGGAAAATTTCAGCTATCTCACGTGGCAGTATTTTTGCCTATATATCTCCTAGGACAAGGGAAATAAAGGAAAATATTTAAAAAATGAAACTACATTAAATTAAAAAGCTTCTGCATGGCTAAAGAAACCATCATCAGCCTGGCTGGTGTAGCTCAGTGGATTGAGCGCGGGCTGCAAACCAAAGGGTTGCTGGTTCGATTCCCAGTCAGGGCACATGCCTGGGTTGCAGGCCAGGTTCCCAGTGAGGGCCATGTGAGAGGCAACCACACATTGATGTTACTCTCCCTCTCTTTGAAAATAAATAAATCTTTTTTTTTAAAGAAACCATCATCAAATGAAAAGAGAACTGACTGTATGGGAGAACATATTGCCAATGATACATTGGACAAAGGTTTAATCTCCAAAATATGTAAAGAACTCATATGACTCAACACCAGGAAGACAAACAAACAATCCAATTAAAAAATGGGCAAAGGACTTGAACAGACACTTCTACAAGGAGGACATACAGAGGACCCATGGACATATGAAGAGATGCTCAACATCACTAGCCAACAGACAGATGCAAATTAAAACCACAGTGAGATATCACCTTACACCTGTCAGAATGACCATCATTAATAAATCAACACACAACAAGTGCTGGCAAGGTTGTGGAGAAAAGGGAATGCTAGTGCACTGTTGGTGGGAATGCAGACTGGTGCAGCCATTGTATAAGACATTATGGAATTTCCTCAAAAGACTTAAAAATGGAACTGCCTTTTGACCCGGTGATTCCACTGCTAGGATTACACCATAAGAATCCTGAAACACCAATTCAAAGTAACCTATGCACCCCAATGTTCATAGCAACACAATTTACAATAGCCAAGTGCTGGAAGCAACCTAAGTGCCCATCAGCAAATGAATCAATCAAGAAACTGTGGTACAGGCCCTGGCTGGTGTAGCTCAGTGGATTGAGCACGGGCTGGGAACCAGAGGGTCCTGGTTCGATTCCCAGTTGGGGCACATGCCTGGGTTGAGGGCCAGGTCCCCAGTAAGGACCATGTGAGAGGCAACCATACATTGCTGTTTCTCTCCCTCTCTGTCTCCATCGCCCCTCTCTCTAAAAGTAATAAATAAAATCTTAAAAAAAAAACCGTGGTACACTTATATGATGGAATACTACATGGCAAAAAGAAAGAAGGAACTCCTACCCTTCGTGACAGCACAGATGGAACTGGAGAGCATTATGCTAAGTGAAATAAGCCAGTTGGTGAAATACAAATAGTAATGTTAACTCACCTATAAGAGAAAATTAATGGACAAAATAAACTAACAAGCAATATAGAACCACAGGGGTGGAAACACAGAACAGACACCAGAGGGAAGGGGGGAGGGGAGTAACAGCAGAATTAAGGGGAAGAGAGTAGTCAAAGAACATGTATGGATGACCCATGGACATGCGCAACAGTGTGTGTGAAATTGACTGTGGGAGTGGGGGCGTGGGATGGGCGGAGGAGGGCAAAGGCGGAAAAATTGGGGCAAGTATAATAAAATAACAATAAAAATAGTTTAGGTAAGAATAAAGAAAAAGAAGTAATAGCATGGGCAAAGAAGGAAATAAATTCCCTAAAAGAAAAATAGGGAAGTGAAAGGACATAACATGCTCAAGGAACTATCAATAATCTTACTGGTGTACAAAGTCTGTTGGGTATAATGGTAAAAGACAAGGCTAGCGAGCTGGTCTAGGATGTGATTGAAAATGTTCCTATATACAAAGATAGTGAGTTTGGGATTCTTCTTAAAGGCAATGAGAAAGGGAATGAGAAACTTGAACCAACGGTTCAAGTAGGCAAGTGACAAAATGAGAACAGCATTTTTTTTAGTGCTCCTTCTGCCAGAGGTATCAAGGATGGATTGTAGGAGGGTGAGACTGGATACAGAGAGAGTAACCACATAGCTCTTAGTGAAAGTTAATGAAATAAGGTAATGGAAGTAGAAAATGTATTTAAGATACTATTGATGCATTAAGTGTAAGAGGTGAGAGATAAATAAGAGTTTAAGAAGACTCCAAGGCCTGAGTAATCAGATAGATGGAGATGATATTAGCCAAAATAAGGAATAACCAAGAGGGTGAAGGTTGTGTATGAGCTATGTTTTAGATATATTGAATTTCAGGTGTATTTGCAGTATCTGGATGAAACTATCTAATGAGCCCATTGAAAAGTCAGCCTGCAACTTGGTTAATGAAGTCAGGGTTGGAGTTAAAGATTTGAAAGTTGTCGGGATACAGGTGTTGAATAGACTGATATTAACGAATGTAAAGCAAAAGAAAAGGATGAGGATATGGGCTTGAGGGACAGAAGGGGCTAGATCGGGGCTAGAGTAAGAGAAGAACCCAAAAGAGACTGAGAGAAGCAGCAATGAGATGAAGGATGGAAGAGAAAGGTATCCTAGAAGACACAGGAGATGAGAGATCCTGGAAGGAAGAGGTGGTGTTGTGTTAGAAATTCAGAGTAGAGGTCAGATTAGACAAGTACTGAAAGGGCCACCATGAATTGGGCAGTTTGGATGTGACTTTTGCTGGAGTATAGTAGGAACAAAAGCCAGACCATTGTGGTTTGAGGGTTTAAGAGGAGGTAATAAAGAGGGAAACAGCATATGAGGCTTATTCTTTCAAGAAGGCTGGCAGTAAGTGGAAAGAGAGAAATAAGATGGCTGCACAGTAGGCAAAGTTAAAAGAAAGATTAATGTGGGAAAATGCTTATGGAGAGTGAAAGGAGAGCTCTGAGAAGAGGAGAGGGCTAATGCATGGAGTTGAGTCTCAGACAAGCCAGGGGTGGATGAGTTCTAGTTCAGTACAAAGAAATTCAAAATATAAGCCCCAATTTGTCATTATTACATCTAATAAACATACAATTACTTTATCAAATTACTATAAAAGTTTTTAAGTTTTTACTTTTCATTTTAGTGTTTATGTTGTGGATCAGTATCAAACAGTTTGAGGACTGGAAGGGGTCCACCACTATATTTTGACTGAAACTATTCTGGACCACAGGACATGGAAAGAGTAAGGACAAAACTCTCTTTTCAAGAGAGAGGAAGGAAGCAAGGAAGGATGGAAGAATAGAGACAACACTTAGGTGTTGGATGAAGGAGAGTTGAGGGAATTCTCATTTGAAAATCGTTTTTTTGTGTGTGTTATGAAGAAGCCTGACCTTCAGAAATGTGAAAAGGAAATAAATAAATAAATAAATAAATAAATAAATAAATAAATAAAAGAAAAGTGAAAAGGGTGCAGGGGATGGGGTGGGAGGATTGAGGGAGTATAGTAATAGGTTAAAACAGCTGCTATGGGAAACGACAAATGGAAATGAATAAAGATGAATAAAAGAATTGTAAAACAATAGAGAGAAGGGCCAGTTGGGGCTGGAAATCATAAATTTGTTATAGAGTTCAATTTTGTGATTTTTCCTAGCAGTTTTGCAGTCTCAGAATGGAGTAAAAACATATGGTGGGGTTCTGGTAATATGGTCAACTAGGTATGCAAACCTACTTTCCCACAGAAACCAATGAAAAATATTTGATAAAAGGCAACAAACATCTCCTTAAAAGTATCAAAGAGCTGGAAAGGTAGTAAGAAATTATGAGCCCAGATCCAAGTGAAAGCAGACTAATGAAATTACTTCTTTGAGAACATTTGCTGAACTTAATTTAAAATTCACAGAACTAGCCACAAGTGATGTGATAACATAAAGCCAAAGGCCCACCCAAGGTAGAGAGTCTAATAAGGTTCCTCTTCAGAAAAAACTGTAATGACAAAGAGCTAAAACATCAGTGTAACACTGAATGAGAAATAACCCCCTGTAAATACACATAATAAGACTTTGAGGAAAGCAGCCTAGTTCTGAGTGGAGGAGGAGGCACCTGTGTGACAGGTGTAAACACAGTATTGTCTAATAATAATTTGCTGCTTAAATTCACATTTCCAGGTGCTTCAAAATACCACAAGCTCTAAATGTAGTTTAAAGTAGACCCAGAATGGTGGTGCCACCAGGTACCTGGCAGAATCCTCTGCAAGATCCCACCCTCATCCTAAATCTCAAAATACTCCCACAAACAATTTTTCAAAGAAATAAGTAGATCTAATTAAAAACCACTCAGTATACAACAAAATAAGTCACCATATGTAAGACAAATAGGAAATTCAAATGAGAAATATTTGAATCCAAATATGTAAGTAATTATATTTAAATAAAAATGGGCTAAATGCTGTGTTAACAGACTAACTTTTAAAACACCAACCATATGCCATTTCAATAGCTACATTTAAAACATAAAATACAAAAAGACTGACAGTAAAAGGATGGAAAAAGACATTTCACGCAAATACCAAAAGAAAGCTGGTACTGCTATATTAGTATCAGAGACAAATTAGGTTTTAAGGCAAAAAAAAAAGAAGCACTATTAAAGATATACTCATTTCTCTTTTTTAAATAAAAAGCAATCCAACAGGATTGTTAAATTTACATGAATAGTCTTAGGAGAAATAGATAAATCCATATCATACTGAGAGATTTTAACACACCTCTTTCCATCATTGATTGAACAAATAGACTCTTCCCCCAAAAATAACATATTGATAAGATTTGAATAACACAACAAAATTGATTTAATATATTTTAAATATATTTTATTGATTATGCTATTACAGTTATCCCATTTTCCCCCCTTTCTTCCCCTCCACCCCTACCCCCCCATTCCCCACCATTTAGTTTTTGTCCATAGGTCATACATATAAGTTCTTTGTCTTCTACATTTCCTATACTATTCTTAACTTCCCCCGTCTGTTTTCTACCTACCATTTATGTTAATTATTCTCTGCACCTTTACCCCCCCTTCCCCTACTACTCCCCTGTTTATATCCCTCCATGCCTTATATAAATCCCTTTAACATTTCATACAATAAAGGCTGGGTGATGATGAACTCCTTGAACTTGACCTTGTCTGAGAAGCACTTGATCTGCCCTTCCATTCTAAATGAAAACTTTGCTGGACAGAGTATTCTTGGATGTAGGTCCTTGCCTTTCATGACTTGGAATACTTCTCTCCAGCCCCTTCTTGCCTGCAAGGTCTCTTTTGAGAAATCAGCTGACAGTCTTATGGGAATTCCTTTGTAGGTAACTGTCTCCTTTTCTCTTGCTGCTTTTAAGAGTCTCTCCTTATTTTTAATCTTGGGTAATGTCATTATGATGTGTCTTGGTGTGTTCCCCTTTGGATCCAACTTCTTTGGGACTCTCTGAGCTTCCTGGACTTCCTGAAAATCTATTTCCTTCACTAGCTTGGGGAAGTTCTCCTTCATTATTTGTTCAAATAAGTATTCAATCCCTTGGTCTTCCTCTTCTCCTTCTGGAACCCCTATGATTTGGATGTTGGGACATTTAAAGATATCCTGGAGATTCCTAAACCTCTCCTCAGTTTTTTAGATTCTTGTTTCTTCATTCTTTTCTGGTTGGATGTTTTTTTCTTTCTGCCAGTCCACTCTGTTGATTTGAGTCCCAGTATACTTCTCATCCCTATTGGTTCCCTGCAGATTTCCCCTCATTTCCTTTATATTTTCCTTCATTTGTTCAAGAAATTGTGACAATCTTTCTTCCCATCCTGTGAGTGTCCTGATTACCAGTGCTTTGAACTGTGCATCTGATAGGTTGGCTATCTCTTCGTCACTTAGTTGTATTTTTTCTGGAACTTTGATGTGTTCTTTCATTTGGGCCATTTTTTTTCTCAGTGCACCTGTTACTTTAAGGGGCAGAGCCTTAGATGTTCACCAGGGCAGGGTAACCCACATCATTGTGTGGTGACACTGTCTGTGGGGGCGGGGTCTGAGAGAACAATGGTGCTTGCTCTGTTCTCCACACTTCCCCAGCTACCCACAGGCAAGTTGGGCCATTTTGTGCTAGCTCCGGGGTGAGTAGACAGGTGTGCACAGTTCCAAGTCCCTGTGGGTCTCCCCAGCGAACTCTCCTGTGAGGCCGGGAGTTCCTCCCACTGCCGCCTCAACCCCCACAGGTGTATTCAATTGTTGGTTTGAGGCTTTATTTCCCTGTGTTGGTGGGCCATGTGGTCTGTTCCGCTCCCCAGCTTTTCCTCCTGGTTTGTCTGCATGAGAATGAGGGACCGCCCAGTCGACCAGTCTCGCCCCGGTTCACCGAGTGCGCCTGCTGCGTTTTGGCCAGGCTTGCCCACCACAGGCCTCTCCGGGCAGCTGGAGCGTTGCCGGTACTGCTCCACAAACCACATCTTGCCAAGTGCTCTCCACCCAGCTTTGCCACGCTTACCGGTCTGAATGAACATGTCTTCTTTAACTCCTTGGGTGTCGAACTTCCAGTCAGTTCAGTTTTCTGTCAGATCTGGCTGTTTTTGTTTTTTAAATTGTTGTTTTTCCTCTTTTGGTTGTGCAAAGAGGTACCGTGTGTCCACCTATGCCTCCATCTTGGCCAGAAGTCCTCTGATTTAATATTGTATAGAATACTGAACTCAACAATTGCATAATACATATTCTTTTCAAGCACACATAGAACATTAATCAGAAGGCCTTTAAGTAACTGATACCACTATATACTAGGTCATAGTGCAAAGGATTAAAATAATACAATTGATATTCTAAAATCACAATACAATTAAGCTAGAAATCAACAAAATGATAACTAGAAAAACCACATATATTTTACAATTTAAAAACATACCTTAAAAAACATGGGTCAAAAAAGAAATCATATTGGAAATTGTAAAATATTTTGAACTGAATTAAAGTGAAAATAATACATATAAAACTTGTGGGCTCCAAGTAAAGCAATACATAGAGGGAAAGCTACAGCCTGAAATACTTATATTTGAAAAGAAATAAAGGATAAAAATGAAAGAGTTAGACATCTATCATAATGATCCAGAAAAAAAATAACAAGAAAATAAACATGAAGAAAATAAAAGGAAAGAAAACATGGTGAAGTTGATTCAGGATCAAAGGTTGGCAGAACAGATGTGGGCGAAGGTAATAAATATAAAGAAATTGAGGAAGCTAGTGAAAATGTGTTCAAAATGATTATAATGGTTATCAAGCTGAGAAGAGAAGAGGGTAAAGTAGAAGTGGGGCAAGGAGGTGATATCAGGAAGATTGAAAAACAATGAAGGGTCTATGGACATGAGGTCACAAAGATATGAGATAACAATATGAGTAAAAGAGTGAATAGATGGCACTTTTTGATTAGCATGGAATTTTAATGTTAAATATTTTCTATGTCAAATTGTTCTAAATGAAGAAACTATTTGGCATATGGCCATGTAAGTGGGTTGCTAAAATGCTAAAATGGATTGCTTAATTATGTTTTCATAAGTCTTTATTTATTCTGCACCAGTTTTGTAAGACCTTACAGGATAGGAAACCTCCTTACTCATCTCTGTATCCCTCTTACAGGGTCTGGAACACAGTGGATGCTTAAGAAATGCTTGCCAACCCTAATATAGACACTATGCTAAGCACTATACACATATTATTTAATCCTTACAATAACTTTATGAGGTACATACTGATATGTAATTCAAGAGATAAGGAAAGTGAAGTTAAGTAACTTCGTTGAAGTTGTACAATGAATGAAATGCACTGTGCTAAACGCCTGAGAGTAGATGTTTATTTACTACGGCCCCAGACAATGTATGCCAAAAACAACTGCTAGGCCCTATTGGGATTCTGGTGAGAAAAAAAATTAAAAAAGATGTTTATTGATGAGAGAGAGAGATAGAGAGATAGATAGATAGATAGATAGAGGTAGAGAGATGGAGATATGAGAGAGAAGCATCAATTGGTTGCATCCCGACCAGGAAGTGAACCCACAACGTAGGTATGTGCCCTGACCTGGAATTGAACCCCCAACTTTTTTGGTGTATGGGATGACACTCTAACCAACTGAGTCACACTGGCAAGGGCTGGTGAGCAAAATTTTGCTAAAGCAGTAAAAACATCACAACATCAAAATTCCACTGGAAACCCAAGGCTGGTTTATAAAATGCATATCCTTCCTCTTCGCCCCTCAATTGTCTACTTCTCTCACCCCCTCATACTTCAGCCATCACCAAAGCCTAGGCATTTTTCTGACTCTCTTCTCCCTGTGCTCATCATTTCCATCTAGCTCAGTCCTCCCTGTTCCCTGGTGGATCCTCTATCTTATCAATCTCCCTATTTATAAGACTAGAACCGAAAAAAAATTGATGTTTTGAGATCTCAGTATTTGTGCTTTTCAGGACAGAAGTGTTTCTGGGTTAATCCATCTGTCTAAGAATTGCTTGTAGCTATACTTCACCAAAGACTTTGTAATGATGATAATCAAAGAAATAATACCTGCCCTGACCAGTGTGGATCAGTCGGTTGGAGTGTCATTGTGTGCACCAAAAGGCTGGGGATTTGATTCCCAGTCAGAGCACATACCTAGGTTATGGGTTCAATCCCTGGTTGGGGAGCAAATGGGAGGCAACCAATTGATGTTTCTCTCTCACATCGATGTCTCTCTCTCTCTCTCTCCCTTCCTCTCTCTCTAAAATCAATAAACACATTTAAATTTCTGTAAATAAAAAATAAATAATAATAATAACTACTACTTATAATAGCTTTAGAAACTTTCCTTAATGAAAAAGCCCTTCTTTGACCCAACATTTCTCTCTGGCTTCTCCTTCATTAACCTTTCATTGCTCTGTTCCTCTTGGGAGCCAAATGTTTCAACAGAATTGTCTGTCTGTGTCTAACATATCTGTAACACCTTATCTTCCTATTCACTTATCAATTCACTCTCATCTGGCTTATGGCCCCTCCATTTCAATGAAACTATTCATGTTATTGCAACAATCACCCTCTATATTGCCAAATCCAATAGATGCTTTTCTATCTACATCTTACTTGAACTCCCTTCAGTATTTGGCATAGTTAACCATTCCCTTTATTTTAGAATATTTTTTCTTTGGATATTGTGATACAACACTGCTGGTTTCCCACTGCCATGCCCACCTCACTGCCTGTTCTTGTTTAGTCTTCTTTGCAGATTTCTTCTAATATTGTGATATATCAGAACTCAATCCTGGGCCTTCTCTTTTTTCTTTATATTCCTCTCTATATCATCTCATCCATACCATGGCTTCTACTACCACCTATATGTTGATAACTCCCAAATTTATTTCTCTAGTAAAGACTATTTGAGCTCATAACATGCATATTTGGCTCCCTACCTGACATCTCCATTTGGATATCTAACAGATACCTTAAACTTATTAAGTCAAGAACTCTTGATATCCCCCCAACCAGCTCTTGCCCCTATATTCTCCATCACACTATGTCCAAACACTTATGCAGTTACTTAAACCAGAAATCTAGGCATCATCCTTAATTCCCTCCTTTTCCTCACCCCAACAACATATCTATAAGTAAGCCTTATTGACTCTAACTCTAAAATTTATGTAGAATATCTCCCTTCAGTTCATCATAACTGCTACTACCTAGGTCCAGGCCTATTCTAGATTATGGAAGTCTCTTATCTGATTTAACCCTTCACTGGCTTCCCATTTGGCTCCTTGAATAAAAGCCAATTTCTTTATCCTGGTTATACATGAGCCACTCTTACTCAGCAATAAGTACATAGAAGACGTGAACAATACTATACACCAACTAAACCTAACATACATCCATAGAGCATTATACCCAATAACAGTAGATACATAATCTTTCCAAGTGCGGGTGGAACATTCTCTAGGGCAGACTCTATGCTAGGCCAAAAAACATGCCTCAACATATTTAAAATGATTGAAATCATACAAGTTATATTCTCTACCACAAAGAAATTAGAAATAAATAACAGAATGAGAGTTGGGAAATTCACAAATATGTGGAAATGAAACAAAACACTTCTAAATAACTGATGTTCAAAGAAAAAAAATCACAAGGTAAATTAGAAAATATTTGAAATGAACGAAAGCAAAACCACAGCATACCAAAACTTATGGGATACAGCTAAAGCAGGGTTTAGAGAGAAATTTATAGCTGCAAGAACTTTATTAAAAAAAGAAGAAATATATCAAATCAATACCTTAAACTTCCACTTTAAAGAACTAGAACAGAAAGGCAAACTAACCCAAGGCAAATATCGGAAAGTAACTAATAAAAATTAGAGCAGAAATAAATGAAACAGAGAATAGAAAAACGATAGAGAAAATTAATGAAACATAAGTTGTTTGTTTGAAAAGAACAGCAAAATTGGCAAGGCTTTAGTAAGACTGACCAAAAAAGAAGGAGAAAGAGAATAAGAATCAGACTCAAATTACTAAAATTAGAAATGTAACAGGTAAAAGTAGCCAAATACATGCTGACAGAGGATGATCTGAATTTGGTTTGTGGACACACAGTGCAATACATGTGTTGTAGAAATGTACACTTGAAACCTATATGGTCTTATTAACCAATGTCACCCCAATACATTTTATTGGAAAAAAAGAAATGAAAAAGGAGAAAGTACTACAAAATTTACAGAAATAAAGGATTATAAAAGAATATTATAAATAATTGTATGCCAACAAATTAGATAACCAAGTTGCTATGGGCAAATTCCTACAAACACATAAACTACAAAAACTGACTCAAAATAAGGAAAAGTAAGATAGATATATAACAAGCAACAAAATTGAGTCAGTAATTTAAGAAAAATCTCCCAATAAAGAACAAGACCCCAGGAGCAGATGGCTTCCCTGGTGAGCCCTACCACACTTTTAAAGAAGAGTTAACTTCCAATTTTTCCCAAGCTTATCTAAAATACAGAAGAGGAAGAAAAATTCACAACTCAATTTTTGAGGTCAGTATTATCCTGAAACCAAAACCAGACAAAGACCACAAGTGAGGCAAAATGAGATAACTTTCAACTAGGATTTAGCAGAGGTTATGGGGTTCACTTACTGCCATAAATGAGTTTGAACATCAGATTGAATACAGGTATACTCTGCTTTTTGAAATTTTGCATTAAGCCACTGTGCTTTTACAAAAGAACTACATGAGTACCCACTTTGACTAACAGAAAGAAATCTGAAGGGGATTTTCACTTTTATATAAAAAGTCAAAAGTGATAATAGAGTTCAGTGTTTGTTTTGGAGCAGCCATTACAGAGGCAGTGTGCACCGTGAGCAGCCAGAGTGGTACTGCCCAGCTCCTTCCCTGGGAACTGCACTTAGCATTTTAGCATCAGCCTATCAAAACTTCGAACTGTGTCTGTGAACATTTATGTTTTTTCTCAATTTATTCTGTGCATCCATTAGCAAGATGTGCCCTAAGGTATCAGAAAAAGCCTGAGAGAGCTCATAAGGGTGTTTATTATAGTTAGTGTAAAACTGGATGTGGTTCTGCTAGTAGCAAAGTAGCCTCTTCTAGATGGCATTCAATAATGCATAAAGTGGAAAGTCTATTGCTTGAGTGGATTGATGGGTGTACAAAGCATCATGTGTATGTATCACATCATTCCTTCTTTTGTTAACACTATATGTTAGTGTTATTTTGACTTTTGTGTGTTATTTGATATGATTTGGTAGGTTATTATTTTGGATCTGGGAACAGTCAAAAGTTTTCCCACATAAACTAATGGCAATTGCTTCTTCACTTTTCACCACTTATGCTTACAAAAGGTTGCATGGAAATACTCTACTTTGGATAATGGGGGAAACCTGTATTTGCACAAGAGACTTTTAATTCTGAACACATTTTTATACTGTAATCGACAGTGTTACTCTTCACTCTGTCCAACCTGTATCTCCAGGCAACTGAAGTACTCCAGAGCATGGTGATATTAGTTATAGAAAAAGAACTATATGTTTACAATTAAATGTGGAGGTGGGGCATATTATGGTACATACATTTTCACACCCCACTACATGCATAGAGGATAGTAGATGAAGTCTCTAAGGAAAATAGAAATAAGAAACATAGTGAAGTAATGGTCTTCATTACATAAAGAAAGGATTCAGGAGGGAAGGATCTGTTTTGCAATTAGGAAAACAAAAGCTAATTTATCAACTTGAATTGAGAAGTAGGTTAAACATTTCAGTATTTATTCACATATACATGCAAATAAAAAAGCAAACTGATGGCCACCTCCACCACCACAAGCATGTGTTATATGTGTACAAAGTTAGATCAGAGTGGTAGCTAATAATATTACATTCTGCAGTTGTTCAAGGATGACAGTTGAGAAAGTTTGATGACAGAGGATAAAAATAACACTTGTTTGGGCATAAATGGAAGTTTCTTTTCACTGAACTATGTGAATGTTCCTCATGTCACCCACAGCCCTAGGAACCTAAGAAAATAATTTGGCAACATTAAGAAGTGTTCACCACTTCATCAAATTATAATTATGTTTTACGGAAATAAAAAATAACTTGTAAACATGAGAACAAATTGAGGTAATGATATAACAACCAATAACTATTGGGCTTAATTCTAATCCCAGTTTTATCATCTAGTAAATAATGTGCATAACCTTTGTTCAAATAGTTTTTCCCAGTTTTAAACAAACCATTTGACAAAAATTAGTTTATAGCAATTTAGAGGCAGATGCAGAAGCAGAAATGCTTATAGTTCAAATGTGCTCTGTTGACAAGGAGACTATGGCCTATTTATTTATTTATTTAAAATGTGGAATCTTCAGCCCCCAGCTTGATAGTCAGTTACAAAAAACAGAAGGCACCTTAATGTTTCCTCTGGAGGGTATTATCACTGCACTCCAGTATCAACAGCGAGTAGAAACACATGTGCTCTATCATACTTTGACCTTTACATTTCAAGTCAAAAGAATCCTGAGAAAGGTCAATTTTCCCATCCAGTGTGCATTTTGTGTAGATGTAAAAAAAGATTTTCACAGAATTGTATTTGAGAATTTCATTGTAATTTGAATGAAACACATTTATTTCTATGCTGTGACTTTGCAAGAAAACAAGGCCAGGAAAGGCATTTCCTCAAAGGCTAAAAGAAGGCATTACTACCACCACCAGTACTTGCCAGGGGATTTACAAAGCATCTTGAGGCACAAAGTTAGTATAGGGGATGAGCCAGGCTCAGAAGTTAACACAGAGAAAAAGATGGGAGTGTTCACACCTCCCCCCACTTTTGCCAGCCAATACAACAAAGTACTTCAGATAGTAACTCCTAGAGGTCAGGTAATGATTTATTTTCTTCAGTGTTCATGTTTGGGTTTGTCTATTTCCATTATGATTGTAAGGATTACAATTGGAGTTAAAATCCTTGGGGGAAAAGCTGTTTTTCTAATTTAGGTGGAATGTCCTTGTCTTAGACTTTCCCATTGCATCAGTCCCTTAACCTGGTATGATAGCCATGATAGTACATTGCCTTTTAGATAAAATGCAGGACTAAGGGCATGGCTACTAGTACTTATTAAAGGTTCCTTGCTATGTTCACAAGAGTAGAGGCATTAGACTCTTGTCTACTAGCCAAATTCTAAATCAGGAGATTACATTCTGCTTTCCTAAATTCCCCTAGCAGAAGCAGCCATCCACAGTATCCTACTTGGCTTCCTGTGCTAAACTGTAGTGTGATGCCATTAAATGGCACTGGTTTTCTACTGTAGAATTGTTTACTTCTCAGTGGAGTGGTGAGTAAATTGGTACCTATTGTTTGATATGCAATCCAGTTTCAAACAAATCAAAAGGTAGGCTCTGATAGTTAAGGATAAAGTGTAAAATAAAACAAAACACCCTAAGAGTGTACCAGTTTTTGTGGAGCACTTTTTTGGAGATAAAACATGAATTTCAGCCATGGCCAGTGTGGCTCAATTCGTTGGAACATCATGTCATAACCAAAATGTTGTGGGTTTGATTACCACTCAGGGTACATACCTAGGTTTCAGGTTCAGTCCCAGGTACCATGCGTACAACCCCCAGTTGGGGTGCTTACAGGAGGCAACGAATTGATGCTTCTATCTTGCATCAATGTTTTTCTCTCTCGCTTCCTCTCTCCAGCCCTGTCTCTCTAAAAGCAATAAAAAAAAAATCCTTGGGTGAGGATTAAAAAAAAAACAAACATGAATTTTAGTTTATCTATTTATTTATTTATAGGTTGTGAAACATTTTTTGAAACCAATCTGCATTCCCTTCTACAACATAGACAAAAAAGAATTAATGATTTTTTTTTTACTCTGCTAGTGCTTGGCAATGAATTGTTATTTGCCTCAAACAGGATAGTTCTATGAGTGATGATAAGATTTGAGAGGCCGAGAGCACATATTAGAAACCAGTTAACCCATCCCTTTTGTCTTTAGGCTGCATGTAACCATTCTAGACAGTTAATCTATCTCATAAAATCTTTTTAAAAGGAGAATCTTAATCTTACCTTGAAACATATTTTAGTGTTTCTCAATCTTTCTATAAACATTAAGTTCTTATTTTTAACTTCTGCTCCCCTACTCTAGTTTAATGTCACCATCTTTTATGCATCACTACTAACTTTGCTGTCATATAACAAGAGGTAGTTTGCACAATGTCATGGTTTCTGGAATCACACATACCCACATTCAAATCCTGGCTCTGTCACTTTCTAGGTGTGTGATGTTTGACAAGTTGCTTCTAAGGTTCAATGTACTCATCTGTAAATGAGCAACCTCAGAGGAGAGTTATTGTGAACATCAAATGAGATAATATATTATTTTGAAGGACCATGGGATAAGATGAGACATGGTACTCAGCACCCAACAAGTCCTCCACAAATATTAGCTACTTCTCTGATTATGTACCCAGATATAAATAATAAACTCTGAATGAAAAGCATACTTCCTGGATGTAAATGTAAGTACAGTGTTATGCACATAGTATAGCGCAGAGGCTCAATATTTATTGAATGAATAAACATTTTCTTCCTAAGTGGAGTGAGCAGCCCTCATCTGTTTGCAAGATCCCACATATTTAGCTCAAAATTGACTAAATCAATCAATTCTATGATGTTTCCACTTTGTCTAGATATTTTGGCATGGTGTAGAGACAATGGAAATAACTTCTACTTTCTATCAGATTCATTTCCATGAATTTTAACATTTTATTATTGCCTTAGGTGTTCAGAATGGGACTGACACAATCATATGACTCTTCATCCATCCAAACTGAGAAATTTTAAAAAATACTAAGAACTGTATAATATACCTGAATAAAATATTTCAACTTGTGACTCATTACACTACCTGCCCTATTTACCTGTAAGATCTGTGTTGACTAAAGACGTTATTTCTAACTGCTTTGTTTCCAAGCCACCCCCCCAACCCACACCCACCCATAATCCACCACCACAGGTTCCAAGCACAACTAACATCTTTGAACCAGTGAAGTGTTAGTTAGGACTTTACTTTTTGCTTTCAAACATTTTCACGGATCAAGGTGGGACAGTTGGGGAACAAGCAATGCACGTATAGATTGCACAGCGTGCATATTTGTCCATAAGCAAACAGTATTCCTCTTCTACCATAATCTCAGAAAACACCTGGTGCGTGTTTAGGTTGGTTAAAGCCATAGCCCTGTGGCCATTTCCCCAACACTTTGAACATACTTTATAGGAACGGTCTCAGGTGTGGAGTTCTGAGCACCTGCATACTCACACTCCAGCAGTTCAGCAACCAGCATGTTTGAGGCCGGTGGCTCAGGTTCCACGTAACTCGGCTCAAGTGTCACTAACACTACGTGCAGCTCCGGTCATCGAGCTGTGCTTTGGGACTTGGATACTTCGGACTTTCTTCTCCCCCGCCCCCAACTTGTTTCCCTTTTCCTCCTTCCTCTCTGGTAGTGCCCACCTCCTCCCTTCGCTCCCACTCTTCGCTTTTTCCTTGTTTCCTTCTTCCTTTCCATTAGGCTTCCCGTCTTTTATCCTCCGGGGGCCCCAGGGCCGAGGCTACGGATAGGAGTCGCGAATCCTCGGGACTGGCCCGAAGGGCAGAACCGCGAAAGCATGGGGCGCGCACCGAGGCTGGGGTACACAGCTGGCCGCCTCGTGGCCGGGCCGCCGGACCGGGAGCGGCGCGCGCGCCTCTCAAGCTCCTGGCGCGCCCCCGACGGCCGGGGCCGCAGCGTGCTCGCCCCCGCCGCCAGCTCGCCTCACTTATGGGTCGGAAACCGTGCGTGGGGGAGACTGTTCCAAGATGGCGGCCGGTTGCTGCGGGGTGAAGAAGCAGAAACTGTCCAGTTCGCCCCCCTCTGGCTCGGGTGGCGGTGGTGGCGCCTCCTCCTCCTCCCACTGCAGCGGAGAGAGCCAGTGTCGAGCTGGGGAGCTGGGACTAGGAGGCGCCGGTACGCGGCTCAACGGGCTGGGAGGTCTCACGGGGGGAGGTAGCAGCAGCGGCTGTACCCTCTCTCCCCCCCAGGGCTGTGGCGGCGGCGGGGGTATTTCCTTGTCGCCACCTCCGAGCTGCGGAGTGGGGACCCTACTTTCCACCCCGGCCGCCGCCACCTCTTCTTCGCCCTCCTCGTCCTCCGCCGCCTCGTCCTCATCTCCCAGCTCCCGGAAGATGGTGGTGTCAGCGGAGATGTGCTGCTTTTGCTTCGATGTGCTCTACTGTCACCTGTATGGATACCAGCAGCCTCGGACCCCCCGGTTCACCAACGAGCCCTAGTGAGTACCGCGTCCTCCGCCACCCTCTCCCTTGCGCTCGGGATGGGACTCATAGTTGAGGTAAAGTACGAGTCCGCCTCCCCGCCGGCGGCTGCTCCTGCCCTTCTCGCTACCCCGGTCCCCGGAGCCAGTGGACCTAAGTCAGGGCACCCTACGCTTTCCGCCCTCTGAGGCAAGCATCTCACACTTGGAGCAGGATGCCGCTGCAAGAGATGGGTCGCTGGCTCCCAGAGGTGTTCGCCTTCTTTTTACAATAACTTTGAGGAGTTCTGACCCTTTCCTTCTCTCTTTCGACATCCCACGTCCCCACCGCCTGGGTTTTGAAGATCTGGCTTACTCAAGGTGTTGACCTCTTCTCACTTTGCTTTCCATTAACCCCGGTGAAAGTTCCACCAGTATTCCCGCCTTGCACATAGAGACTTACTATCCCATTGCAGGGTGAAAAATAGCAACTATCCAACTTCTGTTCGTGATGGAACTTAGCATCGGAGTTAAGTTTGGGTTTCCTTGTGTCCTGGGAAGGGAGGAGTTTTTTTCAAAAACACGTTTCCCCTTGTTACCTATTTTTATCCGCGAACAAACCCAGTAAAACGTGTTTCTAGTGATGCACACCTCCAGCTCTCTAGCGTTTGAGGAGTGAGACCTTTTTTTTTTTTTCCTCTTCATTCCACTGTCTGGGTAATAGCTCATTCAGAGAGCTGTCCCCGTAGAGCCACTGTCATTTTGTACATTACGTGTGCATTCGCATTTGTGTCGTGTTGATTTCACTTTTAAGAATCTATGTTAGTCTTGACGATTTTAGAAATAGGTGATCGCCACAGTGTGTAGGAATTTTTGTGGTTTCCTTTAGTTTTGTACTTTTTAGTTATTTTATCCTTTAAGTGTGTGGTTTAAATTGTTTAAATAGCACTGTTTCACCGAAAGCCAGGTTAATTCTGATTCATGTCCATTTGGATGTGTGGGAGTTGGGGCATATTTTTTTTACATGTAAACTGAGTTTAACCTGACGTTTTGAGTTAAATGCTAGACAGAATGTAAAGCCCAAGGAAGGGCAGAACGACAAAGAGGGCGATTGTTTTTATTATGAGTACTTAGCATCAACAAGAAAAATAATAGACAAAAATTTCAGAGAAATTTATACAGAAAAGCATCAACCCTTTTGCTATCTATGACAGGTGTCCCTTGTCCCCATATCGTAAATACCTGAATCGATGTTCTTTATAACTGCTTCTTTTCACTTTGTGAGATTAGGGATTATACTACAATTGAATAAGTATAAACACTTACGCCTAGATTTATGTAAAGTGGAAATTGCAATAAAGTGTCCTGGAAATTGTAATTTTGTATCATTTGTTTTCTTTGTCTTTGATACTTTAAATGTATTTAATTTTGTATGACTCTTCTGTGTTCTGTGCATTTTCTTCCAGACTTTGTTCATCTTTGGGCATTGGTTCATAAGAAATACATGAAATGGCATCCAGACTGACACTGTCAAATCGATTCAGTATCTTTATAAATATCATAGTTTTAATTCTAGGAGCTTAAGTGCTAAAGCCACACCTTTACGTTCCCAATTTGTTCTTTGGTTAAGAAGTAAAATTAATTTTGAAAAGACTTCCAGGTGAAAAATATATGAAATATTTATTAGCATGAGTCACTTATTTGTGGCTTTTTTTGCCTTCTCCTGGGTGTCTATGATGTATTAGAGCCAATCCTGGGATGATACATAGGTTGGCTCTGCAAAGTCATGGGACTGCAAAAATTCATTGCTGTGTAGTTACAAGTTTGGCAAAGGCTGTTTTACTATTCATGCTCCAAAGCATATGAGAACACACTTTCAGGAGGTGCTATTTTCACACATTTTAAAGTGAATTTGAGTTAACTGAATGACTAACAAGAATTTTAAAAGGAAAATGAGCTTGACCAGTTCATATAGAAAATGCTTTTGAAAATGTACTTTAACAGTGGCTACTTTGAACCATACCGAGGTATTGTCTCTCTTCTAATACCCCATCCACTGGACTTCTTTTTCATGAAATTAAACAGATAAAAATATAACACACTTTTGATTACTGTGGATAAGTTGAAATGGGAGGATAGTAACTATTATCATTTCACTGTCTTTGAATGTATCATGTATTCTATAGAACAACTAGTTTAGAAAAGACACTGAACATGAACAAGGGCAGAATGAATGTTCACTTAAGTGGAAGGAGAACTGCATGTTATTTTAATTTATCTTAAATTATTTTTTTAAAGATTTTATTTATTTATTTTAGAGAGAGGAGAAGGGAGGGAGACAGAGAGAGAAAGAGCAATGTATGGTTGCCTCTCACATGGCCCTCACTGGGGACCTGGCCCGCAACCCAGGCATGTGCCCTGACAGGGAATCGAACCAGGACCCTTTGGTTCCCAGCCCGTGCTCAATCCACTGAGCCACACCAGCCAGGGCCTTAAAGTCATTTTTGAGGTGTGCTGTGGGAAATTCAGGAAACTTGCTTAAAAGTAGTGTTTGATTTGGGGAGTGAAATAAGTGCCTTGACAGTGCCTTAGTAACCAACACACAATTTTTTTTCTCTTTTACATACAAGGGGCAAAGTAGGTTTACAGTTGTTTGTATGGAAAACAATACAATAATTAATAAATAATAAAAGAATAGCCCTGGCTGGTGTAGCTCAGTGGATTGAGCGCGGGTTGGGAAGCAGAGGGTCCCGGTTCGATTCCCAGTCAGGGCACATGCCTGGGTTGCGGGCCAGGTCCCCAGTGAGGGCCATGTGAGAGGCAAGCATACATTGCTGTTTCTCTTCCTCTCTTTCTCCCTCCCTTCCCCTCTCTCTAAAAAATAAATAAATAAAATCTTAAAAAAAAAAAGAATAAATTCTGTGTCTCATCTACTCACAACTTGTAAACCTACTTTTGCCACACCCTGTAGTTAACAGCATTGTGTACTCATTAGTTCAGCTTTGTGCCGGGGACCCTAAGACAAATAGACATAATGCTTGTTTTCCCCTCAGAGTTACTAGTATCATGTCATGAGCAGTGGTGTTTCAGGTCCTGTCCTTGTCCACCAGAAGATGTGCTTTCAACAGTTTGAGATTCTTTTGTGTAAAAAACACACCTTTTCATCCCTTCCCAGGACCTTACTGTCAAAAGTGTCTGTAACTGGTGAAATCTGCCTTTTGTACGTGTAGAAGTCCTAGATTCATCAGTTTCCTTCCACTCTGAAAGGTTACGACAAATTTTCAGTGATCTTACCTGTTTCAGGTTTGGTGGATGGGTGGGGATGTCAGTATGTGAACAGGCTGTATGGATATAAATTCTTACACCATTGCTGCTATTTTCTTGGATTGCCCACCTCATTGCAGAGAGGTAGCAGTAGCTAGAACTTGGGAGTATGGTAGAAATTTGTTTAATGGAAGACAGGTAACATTTGTGCATTACTAAATTCTTAGTTTCAGTTGTACAGTTGTAACAGGCACATTTGCCTACAGAAGTAATGCTTGTTCAAGACATGGTAAAAATGTGACTTGAGCTGCACTTAACCATTCCAAGTTATTTCTCCTGAATTTATACGTGGGAACCCAGTTAGCCATCTTATAGGCAACCATTTGCTACTATAAAGGGATGTACTCTGCCTGCCAGGTGTTGAGCCAGTTAAACTGTAGAGCAGTTGTTCTCAACCTTGGCCACACTTTGAATCACTGGAGACTTATTAAAAATATGGATGCCTGGGTTCCAACCCCAGAGAGTCAGGTTTAAATGAACTTGGATGGGTCCTGGGCATCAGGATTATTCAAAGCTCCCCAGATGATTTTAATGTGCAGCTGAAGCAGAATACTGCTTATATTTGACTAAGACTGTTTCCAGAGATTTGGATTAATTTGGTCTGGGATGGTGCCTGGGAACCCATATTTTATGAGCACCCTGGGTAATTTTGTTAAATAGCCGGTTTGGGAAACACTTGCAATATGGTCTGCAGAAGACATCACCTGGGAACTTGTTGGAAATGATGGCTCTAAGGCCCCACCTCAGACCTGCTGAGTTAGAATCTGCATTTTAACAAGTTCCCAAGATGATTCTTAATGCACATTTAAGTCTGAGGAGGAGCCATTCTTGAATGTACATCATAATCTCCTATAGTGCTTGTTAAAACACAAATTGCTGGGCCCCATTTCCAGATTTTCTGATTCAGTGGGTCTGGAGTGGGGTAGTGAATTTGCATTTCTAACAAGTTCCCTGGTGATGCTGCTGCTACAGTTCCCAGAACCACAAGTGAGCCCCTCTGGGTTAGAGAGTAGTGAGGACCTGAGTACTATTCGAGCCACTACAAGGGAATGGCAGTTTTCAATGCCAGTTTCCAGTGTAAAACTTTTTGCCTCCGTGTCACTGTCCTTTACCATCTTCTTTCTAGTTTAGCACCAGGAGGATTGAATGCTTCCTTGATCATAACAAGAGTACGAGGTTCTTGGGATGGTTTGAGGAGAGGGGAGAAAGACTCTTGAAAACCTGTAGTGTGATTTTATATATTTTTCCAGAGATTTGTTAAATGCCAGGGGTTCATTTTAGGAGTTAAAAACAGCACAGATACGGTATTTTACAGTGAGCTGTATTGATTTTAATAAGTAAAGCCCCCTTCTGTTACCATAAGAAAAGCTTTGGTGATTAGCTTACTAAATAAGCTGTTGTGGTAAGATTTTAAAAGCTTTACTTACACTTATGCTTGCTGGATTGCATTTTAAGAATTTCCCTTATTAACAAAGAAATATAAAAGGACTCTGCTAAGGCACTGGGATTGTTTAGTTTTATATATTTCAAGCTGTTTGCATGTCATGTCCCACGAAATTTAATTTTAATCTTCTTACCACCTTTGAAGTTAATGCAGTTCCACATTTTGTATAGACCATAGCAAATAAAAGAGACTTTACTGTTAAACATCAGTAAGTGTGATTTTCCATTACAATGAATTATTATTTATTTATTTATTTTTACAAATCTGCTCATGCAGATTTTAAGACACTCTAATCAGGTGTTTAAACAGTTAACTCTTGCTTGTCTTGGCAGAATAGTCAAATTACTGTTTTTTAGCCTGCTTCGGAGGAATTACTTTGTGTTAGGGAGGTGGGTCAGACACTTTGTTTTACTACAACAGTAACTATCCTATTGCACATTAGTAAAAAAAAATGCCTTGGTAATGCAGTTCAGGTCAAAGTGATATTAAATCAACATTTTTTTAAAAGATTTTATTTATTTATTTTTAGAGAGAGGGACTGAGAAAGAGAGGGAGAGAAACAGCAATGTATGGTTGCCTCTCACATGGCCCTCACTGGGGACCTGGCCCGCAACCCAGGCATGTGCCCTGGCTGGGAATTGAACCAGCGACGCTTTGGTTCCCAACTCACTGCTCAATCCACTGAGCTACATCAGCCAGGGCATTAAATCAACATTTTAAACACAGGCTATTACATTTCTATTATATCTTTTTTGATGAAAACTGACCAGAATTGCTGGAAAGTGTATCTGTCTATTGCAGATGATAGTACTAGGCTATTACAGATTTCCTTATTCATGCTAGCATACTGGCCATAATGTCTAGATTTTCGTTAAAAAACATTGTCTGAAAAATTAAATGTTTGGTTTAATATGGGTTGTTTTCAATACTGTTAATTTCCATTGGGAAGCAATCTGGTGTCCTGTCTTACTGATAAGAAATAAAGCAGGCATGCTCCCTCCCCCTGCCCAGTTATCATTAATTCTGTAAAGACCATCAGTCACTTGAATGAAAGGATATAGAAATATAAATTACAAAATTATTTTATATACATGCATAAAGGTATATGTAGGACAAGGTATATTTAGTTAAATGGAAAGACTTGATGCTTATTTAACCTTCTCCCCCATATGGCCAAAGGGGGTAATAATCTTGCTCATAATCTTTCTTGTTTATGAATTGTGTTTGTGCTGTGTTCAAGCCCCAGTTAGTGTGTGGCAACTAGGAAAGAATCTCTGCTGGGATCCAATGGAAAGAAAGACTACTACTAAGAAAGTGAAAAATGCTCTGTTAGTGCATGCATTAGAATGTTTTTCATAAACAATCTAACATTCACATTATTGTCTTTAAAAAGATGTACAATTTTTGAAATTATATTTGTGTAAAACTCTATCACTTATTACTGTAATGGATTATAATTTTGAAGTCAGTTATGCTTCCCATTTATAGATCATTGTAAATTTTGAGAATGTATATGTGTGAAACACTAAAACTTGTGCAGTGAGATTAGTCAGAGTTCACTATTTCAATAGGCATTATTCTGTTCTCTGGGTGTGACACATGCTTGCCTGTTTTAAAGCAGCACAATGACCAGGGTTTTTACATTTAAATTTTCTTAAATGGCCGTTTTTTTTCATCTTGTATAATAATGTCTCTTTTTGATACTGTTCTGAATCAATTAAACTAAGTAAGGACCAGCAGTAAAAGCCAGGGTCTGCCAAGAATGGACCCTCAATGTGTAAGCTGTCTTTCCACACAGTAATTGGGCAGTTGCTCACAGGATACTGGAGACAGTGTGGGAAGCCAGTGGTTATATAGGTGGGAAGAGTAAATTTCCCAACAGTAAACTTATTTAGAGTTGATCTTCTATAGTTACAGGGTTGCTAAGAGCGAAATGGAGCCACAAGCTTATGTAGTAAAAAGAAAAGACTCCAAAGGAAAAAGTATGATGTAATAATATAGTTGGTTGGGTGGAGCATAATTTTTGTTAGGTCCAACTCTAAGTGGCATCTTTTCTATGAAGTGTGGGTGTGTTTTGTACAGCTCTTAATGTACCATAATTTCAAACTTGCTAAACCTTAAAAAAATGTTAATGTTGAATAGCTGAGTGGAAATTATATATTACTGGGAGAAAACCTGTTCCCCCCCCCGCCCGCATATACATTGTGCTGAGTTCCATGGTTGGAAACCAGAGAAATAGAAGAGCTAGTTCTACCCTCACAGAGCTTATAGTGTTGCTCAAGATATAATAGAAATATCAGAGGCACTTAAAATGCTTACAACATAATATATACATAATTGTAGATAAGTTTGATACATGAAAAATATTGTACATAAGCATGGTAATGACATGGAATAAAGAAGTGGTCAGGAAGAAGGTTTTTGAGAGAGGACAATTTTTGAGCCAAGTTTTTAAATGGCAAAGGCCATTTAAAATTATTGGTGAAGAGTCTATATACCAGTAGATCTTGAAGTCTTACTTGGTTGTTCTCACACCAGTTGCTGTCACCACCACACCCCTTGCCACAGTAATTGGGGATTCCCAGCAGCTGTCTTTAGTCAGCAACTTGTGCTCTCAGCATTCTCCATACCACTCCCCTTGCTCCGGTCTCAAATCTCGTAGACTTCAAGGAAATTAAAATAGCTTGTTGTCTTTGGGAGAGCTGGATAAGAGATATTGGATCTGAATAATAGTTTTTGTATTAATAAGAGAACAGTATTTGCAGAAGAGTCCTCTAGAATGTAAGATGGGTTGGAAGGAGAAGAGTCTCAAGGTAGGGGAGATGAGCTCGGCTTAAATATATGAGGGCAGTAGGAATATTGGCATTGAAAAAAATGGGGAAGCCACCCAAGGGGCAGAGTTTGTGAATATAAGAATGTTACAAAATCAAGAAGCAGAAGTTATCAGCATATGTAGGGACTTGCACTCCAGGGCTAGGTTTTGTGTAGGAGTAGAAAGATTGCAGCTCACCTGTTTTTTGGCTTCCATCATTGCCTCTTCTTTTTTTGGCTCTGTGCCTAGCTATTCTTGTGCTCAGAAAAAGTTTGTTCAACAGCTCTGTTGGAATGGCTATGAAATTTGATCACAAGTGTAAGTACCCCCTATTCTCAACTATATCTAATTTGAGAGAAAGGAGAAGACATGTTGGTTTATAGAATTTGGCTCAAGTGTGAAAATAGCTGAGATAGTTTTTGGATGAGGACCTGAAGTTAGGTGATTGCTTGTGAGTAAAGAGACTTTGCAGGAAAAAAATCTACCAAATTCCCACTGCTAGGGGAAGTGAGAGAGGCTTTGGACAAAATTTAGAGTTTATAAACCTGAGGAACCAGGAGGATGTGGTGCTACTAAAAAATATGGAGGACAGATGGGGCGGTAGATAGGAAGAAACAAATAGTTGGTCAAGTGAAATCAGATTTCTTAGTATGTGTATTTCAAGTGTTGGCAGTTAACAAATGTCATTTCGTTTTTAATTAGCAGAACGACAGAGAAGAGACTATTTAGTTTGTCTCTTGGGATATCTCCAGCCTCCTCTCCACCTCCCCAGTTGTGACTTTGAACATGAATAGAGCTCAATGATACTTTTTAGCTTTGTATTGTGAAGGATGGATGTTATCAATGGACAGAATTGGCCATATTGCTTTATGATCTTGGTGATCTTCACTGGATGGGCAAATGTGAAAAGTTCCGTTGAGTCCAGGCCTACTAATATTAATTTTTAAAATAAAGTCTGTGATAGTGTTGGTGATTCTTGCCTTTCCCCTATCCCTATCTCTTTCATTTTACAGATAATCCACTTTATGACCCAAAGCCACATGCAGTGCTGGGAGATTTACAGTTGACTGTATTATGCAGTGTCCTGCCAGAAGATGCTGAGCAGATCTCTAGTAATAGAAAATAGTAAGATTGACTTGACAGCCTATATAGCTTGCCTTGCCATTCCATATAATTTCTGTAAGGATGTGACACTCAATTCTAGTAACATCTTTTTTAAAAAAGATTTTATTTATTTACTTTTAGAGTGAGGGGAAGGAAGGGAGAAAGAGAGGGAGAGAAACATCAGTGTGTGCGAGAGACACATTGATAAATTGCCTCTCGCACACCCCCAACCGTAGACTTGACCTGCAACCCAGACATCTGCTCCCTAACCGTGGGTCAAACTGGTACCCTTTTGGTTCACAGGCCAGTGCTCAATCCACTGAGCCACACCAGCCAGGGCTCTAGTAACATATCTTATATTGAGATCTTGGATTGCTGCAAGGTCGTAGCACCAGCTTCTGAGCTTTGCTTCAGGAATTAGTGGATCTTTGATTTATTCTCGTAGAATGGAATCTATGAAAAACTGGTCTTGGTGCTATCAGCCTAGAGTTCCCACTGTGTCTGGCTCAAAGAAATCCTCATGTGCAAGTCACATCAGTGTGCTTCTTCTCTGTGACATTAATATTCCTTATGTGGTCAAACAACCACAGAGTTGGGTATAGGTGGTTTGGGGTGCAGATAAATTATGTAGCTGGTAAAACTGGGACCTCTGTGTGTGTGTGTGTGTGTGTGTGTGTGTGTATCATTGTTATTAGACAAAATACTCTTTGTATCCTAATTTTGAACAATGGCAAGATAAGTGTTTAGATGGTAGGTTCTTTTTTACATCCTTTTTAAAATATGGTAAGTGGAAGATGATGTTGGTGACTTATTCACTAGAGAAGAATCTCGTGAAGTCTTCTGGCCTTTTTTCCATGTTAGAGTATTGCTCTCAGTGTATTTTACAAAGTTCCCCATAATTAGACCAACTAACCAATCAAGCAGAAGCTTACTCTGCTTCTTTCCCATTACAAACAAAAAACTTGCCCCTAGGTTGGCCAGGCACTTGATTTTGGGAATAGCTCTTTGATGTTAGGAGTAGGTGCCCTTCGGACATTGGTAAATTTTTTTTTGTTTAGTTCATGGATCCATGCACCCCACACTCTTATCAATTGAAAAAACCCTTATAAGAACAAATGGGAATGGTACTGCTTCTATTTCTCTGACACTAATAAGGTGATACTTGGTTTGTGGTGTACTTTACTCCACAAACTCCTCTAACCATTGTGTTGTTTGGAAAGTTGATTTCCAAAAATCTCCTCTTCCACACTGAAAGCATTGGCTCCGTGGACAAAGAGTGTCACACAGGGCTGGAGGCAAGAATAGAGAGTACGTGGGAACCAGGGAGATAGAAAAATGAGATTGTAGCTAAGTGAGGTAAGGCCTGGATTCAGGGCAGGAAAAGGAGACTGAGTACATGATCTGGAGTAGTAATGCTCCAAGAAACATATTTTACATTATACAAACCGAGATAATTCCTCCTTTAGAAGCAATGGCCATGGCATTCTTGTTAAAAACATATTCCTATCAGAAACAGATGCACAGCATGAAGTTTAATAAGAGGACTTGCTTATAGGTCCCTTGACTGCTTCCAAGAGACCACATTGAAAATTATTCCTAGAGTGTTCTCAGAAAGGGACCGCTAGGTAAGCTTGGGAGCTGTGGAATAAATAGCTTAAGCATACCCCAAGTGGATAAATGTAGCCACTCTTCGGTCGTTACCGTTTAAAATTTTTTTTCTTGACTTGGCTATGAGCATAGTTATAAATCCTCAGGTATTAAGATGTATCTTATTTGTAGGCCTGTGTATTTAGGTATTAATAGCTACTTAGATGTATGGACTTCCTTTTATATAGCTTGCTCATAGTTATTTTCCATAACAAAGATTATGGAATATTAAAGGATAGACCCAGCTATAATTTCTGATTGCAGAATGTAATCACAAAAATGCATCCTGTTGAGCATATGAATCTTTCTGTACCTTGTCACATCTGTGTTTCTTAACAAGACCTACTGTGGTCAGTCTGATTTGCAAATTACATTGTCACAGATAACTGGAGTATCAGCTATTTTTAGTTAATCAATTTCTCTTTAATCAATAGATCAGGGATTTTCAACTGGTATGCCACAAGAATTTTTAAAACATACAATACCTGACTGTTTAGTCAGAGGCACTGACCTCTTTTCCCTTAGATTGTCAAATAAAAAAATGAGAACAGCCAGCCCAACAATAGCTGACTGGTGTGAATGAATCAAAATTATACCTTTTGTGTAATATGGTACTGTTAAGTATAAGCACCATGTTCAGCTTGTTTTTTAAAGGTACATAATACTGATGCTACCTAAAGCAATTATTGCTTCATAGGAATTTTGGGAATCTCTTAAACATTATTCTTACAAACATCATCATCATTATTATTATAACTATTACTTGTTACTTGTGTGTATGCGCCTATGTGTCAGATCATCTTCCGGAAGATGATTCACAAACATGTGTTAGAGATGCACAAAGCTCATTTACAGTAGAACTTTGAGGTTTATTTATTTACTTATTTAGGCTTTGAAATATTTATTTTCCAAACTTATTGAAAATTATGAATGAACTAGATTAAATGCATTGGCATCAGAAGTGTCCATTAAAAAATGTTTCAGACTTTGTAGCCTCTTGGTATTTAGCCTGGCAATTACCATTTACTTTATTAGTATACTTAATACCAACTACCTGCTTTGAAAAGAACTTATTTTCTAGCTTACCTTTTAGGTTGTCATTTTCGTCCCTTGTTCTTTAGAGCTTTCTAATGGATTTAATAGTAATAATATAAGGAAATGTCTTTGATAGGTAGAATCTTTACCCTTGTTCACCCACTTTTAAAGGACCTAGGTATTAAAGGAGAACATTGGTTTTGACAGTAGAATCTGATATTTCTGAGGAAATGTGTTTTCTAGAGAGAGGGAAGATTGGAAGGCACCTTGCCTATTAGGATATTTTAAGTAAGGCCTTTAATTTCATATATCTATATAAAAACCACTTTAGTTAAGTACTTCTTGAAATTGTTTCTTAAAGTACACACACTTGCTTCTAATGAAAAGCTCACATCTAAAAGTAGTAGTGACATTTGTGAAATATTACATGTGATCAAGTCATGGGTCTTGAAAGTTGTTTATATGCCCTGTTGTCTACACAACCAGTATGAGATTCTTTATCATTAGCAGAGGCGCAGACATATTACTACATTGTAATGTATTAATTTGGATTTTGGAACAGTTTCTATCTTCTTCCATTTTGAGATGACTTTGCAGTTCTAAAGAGGAAAGTAGAATTTCCACCATGGTTATCCCTTTGCTTATAGACTTTTAAAAGTGAATATTTGTTCAAGCTTCAAGATTTATTTGTCAGTTTTATCTTAAGACAGTTTGTTTTACATCAAAACCCATCTCATTCTAAGCTGCTACTGCTCTTCATAGTATGCTAAATTCTAATATTTCCATTCAACAAGTAATATTGCTGTTGTGGGCCAAACATTGTGCTAGGCTCCTTTTAGGGTGTGCGTGAAAGGTCTGTAAAATAGGCATAAGACAAGCTGCTTGCCCTTAGAAACCTTGCAGTCATATTAAGGAGACAAGATTCATGAAACAAATGATGAGGTCACACATGATTTAAAGGCCAGAGAGTGATGGAGACAATGAGGTCTGTAAGCGTTTGGATAAAGACTAATGTGGGCTGGAGTTACAGAGGGCTTCATGGACAGAATAGGATTTGGGCTGGGTAGAACTTTCATAGATGAATAAAGCATTCTAAACATGGAAACAACTTAAAGACACAGAAGTTAACAGGAGCATTATGCAGTAGTCAGTGGGTACCAATCAAGGGTAGATTGACTGCTGGGGTGGAGGGGAGAATCCTAGCAAGAAAGAGAACCTATCGGGAGACTGTTGCTAGAATGCAGACATTGGGAAATGAAGGTCTGCCAGTTGATAATTTTAAACTATTAATGGCCTGTGAATTGCTGAATTGCATCTTTCTTGGTGAAGTTTCCCTTTTGTCCAGTTAATTATATCTCAGGAGCTCCTTTAATGTCATGAATGTCGTGAAACCTGGACAAGAGATGGGTAAATAACACAAGCAACAGTCTGCTATATAGACAGAGTGCTTTCATTCATCAGTAGACTTTCAGCATAAGTCAGATTAACATTGGTTATGTCATCTTTTGCCTGAGTGCCTTCTAAACTCATTGTTTTTCTTCTAAACATCAGTGTATCAAACATGAATTTGGGGAAATTGAGAAACTACAAAGATTATGTAATTCAAAACTGAAAGTACCCTGCCCTGGCTGGTATGGCTCAGTGGATTGAGTTCTGGCCTGTGAACCAAAGGGTCCTGAATCAATTCCCAGTCAGGCAATACCTGGGTTATGGGCCAGGTCCACAGTAGAGACTGCTCAAGAGGCAACCACACATTGAGGTTTCTCTCCCTCTTTTTCTCCCTCTCTTCCTCTCTCTCTAAAAATAAATAAGTAAAATGTCTAAAAAAAATGAAACTACCCTAATTGCTGTAGAATAAATAAATGGCTCTAAACCACTTCTTTCCTTCCAAATTATTGAAAAAATTTTACTTAGATGTTCCAAATGTAACCCACATATGGCGGATACTGGGAATTACAAAATAACTGTAGGGGGATAGATTATTAACTATTGAATGATGCAATTTATTAAATTAGCTTAAAATAGTTTAGTCTAATAGGTGTGTTCTTTTTTCACCATTTTTGGTATATTTTATTGATTGTGCTATTACAGTTGTCTCAATTTTTGCCATTGGCCCTCCTCCACCCAGTACTTCCCATTCCCTCTAGCAGTCCCCTCCTTAGTTCATGTCCATGTGTCATGCATATAAGTTCTTTGGCTACTCCATTTCCTCTACTGTTCTTAATACTTTTCGTACCGCTCACGAGTTTTCTCGTGTTTCGCGCGCCATCTGTTAAGGACCACATCACGAGATAATTTAATTAACGTGCAGTTTGCCCAAAAACCTGTGGTCCCTGGCGTATGTCTTAGAGATTTCTATGTGGTACGAAATGTGTTAACATCCTCCTGCCTGTTCTGTACCTACCAATTTGTACTTCTTACTCCCTGCACCTTTTCCCTGATTCTCCTCCTTACCTCTCCCAATTGATAACCCTCTAAATGATTTCCATATCTATGATTCTGTTTCTGTTCTGTTTGTTTGCTTAGTTTGTTTTTTAGATTCAGTTGTTGATAGTTGTGAATTTATTGCCATTTTAATGTTCATAGCTTTGATCTTTTTCTTAAGTTCCTTTAATATTTCATATAATAATGGCTTGGTGATGATGAACTCCTTCAGCTTTAACTTGTCTGGGAAGCACTTTATCTGCCCTTCCATTCTAAATGTTAGCTTTTCTGGGTAGAGTAATCTTGGATGTAGGTCCTTGCTTTTCATCACTTTGAATATTTCTTGCCAGTCCCCTTCCTGCCTGCAAAGTTTCTTTTGAGAAATCAGCTGACAGTCTTATGGGAACTCCATTGTAGGTAACTATCTGCTTTTCTCTTGCTGCTTTTAAGATTGTCTCTTTATCTTTAACCTTTGGCATTTTAATTATTATGTGTCTTGGTGTGGTCCTCTTTGCAGCCATCCTGTTTGGGACTCTCTGGACTTGTATGTCTATTTCCTTCACCAAATTAGGGAAGTTTTCTTTCATTATTTTTTCAAATAAGTTTTCATTTTCTTGCTCTTTCTCTTCTTCTGGCACCTCTATGATTTGAATGTTGGTATGTTTGGAGATGTCCCGGAGGCTCCTTAGCCTTTTTTTTTTTTTTAAGGATTTTATTTATTTATTTTTTAGAGAGAGAGGAAGGGAGGGAGAAAGCGAGGGAGAGAAACAGAAATGTATGGTTGCCTCTCACATGGCCTTCACTGGGGACCTGGCCTGCAACCTAGGCATGTGCCCTGACTGGGAATCGAACCAGGACCCTCTGGTTC
>PVJI01008252.1:0-72443 GCA_004026765.1 Micronycteris hirsuta | reverse complement strand
CAAGGCAGTAAGACTTACAGAAATGCAACAAAACTGAGGCTGTGCAACCTTCCTTCCGAAGATAAAGTTCACAGTCCTTCCAGCGCTCAGCTTAAAATGTTTGTGAAACTGAACTCAAAATTGCTATTTCTTCACTTATCTTTCACCTCAGTTAACTCTTAATTTTCTGTCCTGTTCCTTCCAGCTTGAATTATTCTCCATGACAGAGAAATAAAAACTAAATATCTGTTAAAAAAAAAATAAAATAAAATAAAATAAAATAATACTATAAGAATAAACAGATTTCTCCCCTAAAAGTCTGGGAAGAACCCTCAAGATTCCACCAAAAAAGTTATTAGAACTATAAATGAATTCAGTAAAGTAGCAGATACAAAATTAATATTCAGAAATATTAAAATGGTTGCAGCTTTATATACCAATAATGAATTATCAGAAGAGAAATGAAAGAAAGAACCTCATTAGATTTGCATCCCCCTGCCCATCAGGGCACACAGAAGAGTCAACCAATGAATGCATAAATAAGTGGAACACCAAATCAATGTTTCACTCTGTCTCTCTCTTTACAGTCAATAAATAAAATTTAAAAAAGAATACCTATGAATAAATTCAACCAAGGAGGTAAAAGACCTATACTCCAAAACTATAAGACACTGAAGAAAGAAACTGAAGAAGATACAAATGAATGGAGAGATATGCCAGGTTCGTGGATAGGAAATATTAAATTGTTAAACATCCATACTATCTAAACCGATCTACAAGTTCAATGCAGTCCTATCGAAACACCAATGGCATTTTTCACAGAACGAGAATAATTCTAAAATTTATATGGAACTACAAAAGACAATGAATAGCCAAAGCAATCTTGAGAAAAAAGAACAAAGTTGGAGGTATCATGCTACCTGATTTTAAAATATACTACATGGGTATAGTTATCAAAATAGCGTGGTACTGGGACAAAAAACAGAATCATTATGAGGTCTGTCCAGAAGGTATCCAGCCATATAATATGAAAAATAGACACATTTATTGAAAAAAATACAAGATACAAGAAACATTATACATCAGTCTCCTTCAAAGTTAGGCACCTTGGGGCCTCATACAGTTCTCCCAATTGCTATCGCCTGCGCTGTCATATTTTCCTGAATCTCATCAATGGTCTGAAATCTCTTCCCTTTTGAAGGTGATTTTAGTTTGGAGAAAAGCCAGAAGTCACAGGGCGCCAAAATCTGGGCTGTAGGGGACTAAGTCACCTGAGTGATTTGATGTTTTGCCAAAAACTCTACACGAAACATGATGTGTCAGCAGGCAGGTTGTCATGAAGCTGCCAATCACCAGTTGCCCATAGCTGTGACTTTCTGAATCATCTGAATAGTTTCCACGGAGGAATGTTCAAATTTAATGCAAAATTTGATGCCAATGTATTTCTCTACTCGCTCATTTTGAATGCCACAGCCACACTGTACACATGCTCACTCAACAGCGTCTACCGTCCCCACTGACTAGTATAGCCAAGTCGTCATTGTTTACACACGTGCATTCCAGTCCACTTTCCTTGGCTGCCAGGTTACATCGATGTTGTGCAAACCATTCCTGTCATATTAACAATGGCTGGACTTTTTCCAGACAGACTTCACATATCAATAGAGAACCCAGAAATAAACCCTATGTGTTCAATTAATCTATGACAAAGGAGGCAAGAAATACAATGAGGTAAAGACAGTCTCTTCAATAAATGGTGTTTTGAAAACTGGACAGACATACAAAAAAATTAAACTAGACCACTTTCTTACATTATATACAAAAGTAAACTCAAAATGGATTAAAGACAAATATAAGACCTGAAATCATGAAACTCTTAGAAGAAAACACAGGCAGTAAACTCTTTGACATTGCTCTTAGCAATATTTTTCGGATATGTCTCCTAGGATAAGGGAAACATAAAGAAAAATAAACAAATGGGATTATATAAAACTAAAAAGTTTTTGCACAGTGAAGGAAACCATTAACAAAATGAAAAGACAACCTACTGAATGGGAGAAGATAATTGGCCAATGATACGTCCAACATGGGGTTAATATCCAAGCTATATAATGAACTCATACAACTTAACACCAAAAAAACCCCCAAAGAGTCTGATTAAAAAATGGACAGAGGACTTGAATATACATTTCTCCAAAGAGGACATATACATGGCCAATAGACATATAAAAAATACTCAACACCACTAATCATCAATGCAAATTAACATGTTAAACGTGGAGCCAATTTTGCTGGGCTTTCCATTCAGGCAGCGGGCTGGCGACCACTCAACGGGTGTTGACTTAGAGTACAAACAGGCACACAATGGTGCAGTCAATGCAAAACTTCATTAAAATTACATTTATTTTTTATTCTTTTAACTTTTTTTTAAAAGATTTTATTTATTTTTAGAGAGGGGAAGGGAGGGAGAAAGAGGGAGAGAAACAGCAATGTATGGTTGCCTCTCACATGGCCCTCCACTGGGGACCTGGCCTGCAACCCAGGCATGTGCCCTGACTGGGAATCAAACTGAGACCCTTTGGTACCCAGCCCGCACTCAATCCACTGAGCTACACCAGCCAGGGCAAAAAATTACATTTATTTTTTAACCTTGATATTGTTGGTCCCACGCACTAACGCCACCCAAACGAAAAGTTCACTGTCAGTCCCCAGGGACTGATGCCGTGCTTAACGTGTTAAAACCACAATGAGCCCTAGCTGGTGTGGTTCAGTGGATTGAGTACTGGACTGCGAACCAAAGAATCGCTGGTTCAATTCCCAGTCTAGGGCATGTGTGTGGGTTGCAGGCCAGGTCCCTGGTAGGGGGCGTGCGAGAGGCAACCACACATAGATGTTTCTCTCCCTCTCTTTCTCCCTCCCTTCCCCTCTCTATAATATATGCATAAAATCTAAAAAAAACCACATACACACACAATGAGATAATCACCTCACATGGGTCAGAATGGCTATCATCAGTAAATCAACAAACAAGTGTTGGCAAGGATGTAGAGAAAAGGGAGCCCCTGTGCACTGTTGGTGGGATTGTAAATAGGTGCAGCCACTGTGGAAAATAGTATGGAGGTTCAACAAAAAATAAAAAATAGAATTACCATATTACCCAGCAATTCCATTTCTGTGTACTTACCTGAAGAAACCCAAAACACTAATTCAAAAAGCTATATGCACTCCTATGTTCACTGCAGCATTATTTACAATCGCCAAAATATGGAAGTAACCTAAGTGTCCATCAACAGACGAATGGATAAAGATGTGGTATATATAATGGAATAATATTTGGCCACAAAAAGGCGTGAAATCTTGGCTCTGGCCAGGTGGCTCTGTTGGCTGGAGCATCATCCCATACACCAAAGGGTTGTGAGTTTGATCCCTGGTCAGGGCATACACCTGGGCTGTAGGTTTGATTCTCCAGTTACGGTGTGTATGGAAGGCAACTGATTGATGTTTCTCTCTCACATAGATGTTTTCTCTCTCAAATCAATGAGCATATCCTTGAGTGAGGATTAAAAAACAATGAAATCTTGCTTATGTTAAGCAAAGTCAGTCAGACAGAGAAAGACAAATACCATGTGATTTCACTTATATGAGAAATCTAAAACACAAAATAAATGACCAAACAAAACAGAAGCAAATGCACAGATACAGAGAACAAATTGATGGTCACCAGATTGGCGTGGGAGGTGGGGCTGTGGGGGAGGTTTGGGAGAATAAGTAAAAAAAGGCAACATGATTAAGAAGTACAAATTGCCGGTTATAAAAATAGTCACGGGGATGTAAAGTACAGTATAGGAGATATAGTCAACAATATTGTAACTATGTATGCTGTCAGATGGGTACTAGACTTACCAGGGCTATCCCTTTACAAGTTATGTAAATGTCTAGTCACTGTGTTGTACACATGAAACTAATATAATACTGTACGTCAACTGTAACTGAAAATAAAACAACAAAAAAAATAAAACCACAAAGAAATAACACACCTAACATAATGGCTAAGATTTAAAAGAATAATATTAAATGTTAACAAGGATGCAGAACTGGAACAATATTGGTGGGAAGATAAAAAGGTACAATCTAGTAGTTTCTTATAAAGTTAAGCATATACTTATGATCATAGGACCCAGCAACCTCACCTTCAGGTATTTACCTCAAATAAATGAAAACATGTCTACACAAAGACTTGCCTATGAAAGATAATAGCAACTCTAGAATAGCCTCGAAATGAAAGTAAACGGGAAACAAACCAAATTGCCATCAATTAGTAAATGGATAAAATATAGTATATGCCTGCTATATTTGGAATGCTGCTCAGTGAGGTCAGAGATGCTGTTAAATATCCTACAATGCACAGGACAGTCTCTGCAACAAAGATTTATCCAGCCCAAAATACCCATAGTGCCAAAGCTGAAAATAAGCTGTTGAAGCTGGGGGAAAGGTACACAGGAGTTTTTGTTAGTATTCTACTTTTGTATCTCCCTCAATTTCTACAAGAAAATGTTTTTAGAAATATATAAACAATACATGATACAGGAAGCCCTTAACTGAATCTCTCTAAAAAGAATACTACTCAAGATTAAAATCTCATTGTGGGAGGGGAGAGAGGCCAATGTGAAAGGTAGAGAGAAAGAAGAGACACCATTTGATAGAGGAAAGGTAAAGAAAATTTCACACGTTAACCTCCTCCCCGCCCCTCTCCCCAATGTTCTATGTTGTCCCAGCCTGGCACTAAGCCATGCTTTCAATGACAGATGGACTTTTAAGATGACCACCAATTATTCCAGCATCCTAGTGTTCACACCCGTGTGTAATATCCTCTGAGTGTGGGCTGGAATAGTGACTTGCTTCTAACCTATAAAATATAGCAAGGTGAAGGGATGTCACTTCCACGATTAGGTTGTAAAAGATTGAGACTTCGTCTCCCTGTAAGACTCTCTCTATTGCCTTCTCCACGTGTCATGTTGGAGAGGCCGCATGGCAAGGAACAGAGAATAGCCTGCAGCCAATAGCCAGTGAGCAATAAAGGCCCTTAACCCAACATCCCTTGAGAAAGTGAATTCTGCCAACAACCAAGCAAGCTCGCAAGCAACTCTTTCTTCAGTCAGGCATTGAGAGGAGACTCTAACCCTCTCTGACATCTTGATTGTTGACTGGAAGAGACCCTGAAACAGTCGACCCACTGAAGCTGTGCCCAGATTCCTAACCCATGGAAAATGTGCCATAATAAATTGTGTTTTATTAAGTTGCTAAATTTGTGGTAATTTTTAATATAATAATAAATAAAAACAAATGCACCCTCCTTGGAAATCTTGCTGAATATTCACTCCCTTTAACATTATTTGGCAATTTCTTTAGAAGTCAGGTACTGGCCTGGCTGGTGTGGCTCAGTGACTGAGTGCTGGGTAGCACACCTAAAGATCACTGGTTCGATTCTCAGTCAGGGCACATGCCTGGGTTACGGGCTGGATCCCCAGTTGGGGGCGTGCTAGAGGCAATCAATCAATGTATCGCTTGCACATGATGTTTCTCTTCCTCTCTTTCTTCTTTCCTTCCTTTCTCTCTAAAAATAAATAAAATCTTTAAACGAAATAATAAGTTAGATACTACAGCATCTAACAATCCCACTGCTAAGGATTTTCCTAAGATAAATAAACACGTCCACAAAAACACTTGTACAAAAATGCTTACAGTAGTTTTATTCACAATTATCAAAATTGGAACAATCTAAATGTCCATCACTGGTGAATGGATAAACATTCATAAATATCAAAACCATTATACTGAATGAAAGCTAGCACAAAAAAGAATATGATGTATGAATACATTTACATAAAATTCTAAAAAATGCAAAGCAATATAGTATAGGTGGGGGCACTGAGAGGGACAGACTGAAAAGGAGTGTAAGAAACTTTTTAGGGCCCTGGCTGGTGTGGCTCAGTGGGTTGAGCTCCAGACTCAAAACCAAAAGGTTTCCAGTTTGATTTCAGGTCAGGGCACATGCCTGGGTTGCGGGCCAGGTCACCATTTGGGGACATGAGAGAGGCAACTCATCTATGTTTCTCTCTCCCTCTCTTTCTCCCTCCTTTCTTCTATCTCTAAAAATAAATAAAATATTTGAAAAAAGAAAGAAACTTTTTAAGGAAATGAAAATTTTCTGTACTTGATTGTGGCAGTTACTTCATAAGAAATACTATAAACTAATAAATATACTAGTGAAACGCATCAAAACATATTTCATTTCAAATGCATGCAGTTTACTGTACGTAAATCATATCTCATTAAGTTGACAAAAAAAATCACTTTCTTTGTTAAGCTTTAATTACATTTAATGCAGCTGATTCTATTATTCTATCTTAGTACCTAAACAGTGTTCTACACGTAAATTATACAAACTGCAGAGAAACCAGGGTTTCTTGAATTCTACAGCAGCTAAAACTTACAGAACATTATTATGTGTCAGGCATTGTTCTGAGTGCTTTGCATTATTAACTCAATTTGTATCCCCAACAAACTCATGGAATAGATTCTATAACCCCCATTTCACAAGTGAGGAAGTTGGGGCACAGAGAAGAAACTTGCTTACGGTCATACAGTTAGCAAAGTGACAAAGCCGTGACTTGAGACCCAGTAGTCAGATTATAGAGGCTGGGCTCTTCAATACCACCCTACTAGATATCTCAGACCACTTGAGTATTAGGTAAAAGCATAGTCTCAGCTTACCAGAGACTGACAGGTTCATTCACTCATTCAACAAATTATTTAAGTAGCAATATATGCCAGGTATTGTTCTAAATGCTAAAGATATAATGGTGAAGAAAGTACAGACATGGTACTTGCTTTTATGGAGCTTACATTCTAGTAACAACTTAGGTATAAAGCACAGGATTCTAAAATCAAAATATTTATCCCCTTATTTACATATTTATCTAAATATTTACGGAAAAAAAAAAAGTTAAGTTGCACAGTGACCAGATCTGATTTAAGCAGCTAGAGCAGAGGTTCCAAACTTGTCTGCACTCTAGAATCACCTAAGCATCTTTTAAAAATTCCAAAGCTGCCCTGACTAGTGTGGCTCAGTGAGTTGGGCATCATCCTGCAAACTGAAAGGTCCTTGGTTCAATCCCAGGTTGGGGCACATGTCTGGGTTGTGGGCCAGGTCCCCAGTTGGGGGCATGCAAGAGGCAACTGATAGCTGTTTCCCCCCTGTTTCTCTCCCTCCCCCAAAATAAATAAATAAATAAATAAACAAACAAACAAATAAGCAAAAACTTTTTAAAAATAAATAAATAAAAATTCCAAAGCTCAGGTCAATTAAATAACAAAATCCCAATGTAGGGGTGTGGCGGGGGGAAGGTAGGAAAATAAAGACATTAGTAATTTGCCAAGTTCCATAGGTGACTCAAATGTGAAGAAAGGTTTGGGAAACCAATGAGCTACAGTTTTTATGTCTGGTTAATGATAAAGTTCAGTCATGGTGATGAGATGGGTAGATGAATGAAAAAAACCCAAAACCAACTATATATATTTGCCCTTCTCTGAATCAGACGCTTGCAAGGTACTTTTAATTTTTTTTCAATGGTATGAACTCTAAGAGCATCAGAAAGGGGACCAAATAACTAATTATTTTCCTTCTTGGATTTATCCATGACTCCAATCCCATCCAGAATCATGGACAAATAAAACATTCACCTTTTCATTTTTTCTTGATACTTTCCATGTAATCAATAAAGAATTCTTCCACATTACGTATTTCCAACAGAACTGATAAAGACATAACTCAACAACTGCTTTTCTACTATGCGGACCTTAACTCAGTCACTTTGGGTCCAATCCACAGGCCAAATGCAGCTTGCCAAAGTAAAATATTCTACAGACACTGAGATCAAAAGGCCTTCTTATATTTAAAAGTAAAAATCTCTTTTTAATTCAGTTCTTTAAGTAGATACCAAGTTTTTTATAAATAAAACTTGCATTTGTAGTCATAGAATCAACAGACCTGTGTAAGAACTCTGACCACTCTCAGAAAAGATAGTTAGAGGTTCAGTAGGACCCCTCTCCATTCTATCCAGGACCTAGACAGAAAGGAAAAAGGGCAAAGAGGAAGAAGAGAAAGATCAGAAGACTAAACATGTAAGCGCAATAAACCTCTTCAAGGTAAAATTTTCACGACTGCCCAAGTTCGTTCTCTCTACCACTGTTTCTGCTAATTTCACTCTAGAAAGAGTGGAAAAGACGTGAGAGTATCTACAGTCTCAAGTCCAGGGTTTTCTTGTTTGTTTGTTTAAACAAGGAAAGATTATCATAATCATCAAGGATGTTTTTCAAAATACATCAGTAGTGATTACAGTAGGGTGGCTCATTTTATAATGCAATATCCTTATGATTTGTGCACTTCACATTATGCATGTCATACTTCAATGAACAAATATCTAAAAATCAATTCATTTGTCCTGAAGAGAACCCCTGAAAAATTCTAATTAAGGAGCTGAAACAGAGTCCCACCGGGTTACATGAATTGCCCTACAACACATACATAGTTAGCTATAGATTTAGTCTTTCTCGTCACTTTCCTGCTCTTTCTGTTGTAAAATTATAAATATGCTGATTATATTTTTTCATGTAACATTTACTTATTTTCTTTAAAAAATTATTAAAAATGACAACTGTAAAACAAAAACAAGCAAGCAAATAAATGCAAAACACAGATGTCCTGGCCTCACAACTGTGCACCATCACAGCTGCTGTACCACTCATATAAGGAAATTAAACAAAGCCAAATGCCCATGCAATGATTTCTTAACCTCGATGTTCACTTTTTAAACTGTTTTCATACAGACAAATGTCAAGTTATTAGTAGTAAAATCAACTGAGTATATCTTGAGAATAGACTAGCATTATTTATAATAATGAAACAAGGTAACAGAATAGAGAGCTAGGCTGAGCATGGTAGGGTGTGCCTTGAGTTCTAGTCCTGATCTTTCCATAAAGCTGTTGTATGATTTCAGGCAGGACACAATCTCTCTGGGCCTAAGATTCCTAAATTATAAAATGAGAGGGTGAAATCACTAAGCTAGAGCTAAATAGAATCTTGGGTTCCCTCTAGGTTTAAGAAAACTCAAGAACTATTTACCAAGAATGTTAATTATTATTTTATATGCTTTCATCCTAGAATTCCTACATCATCTGCTTTATAAACTTAAGTCTAGATATTATACTTATATTACCTAAGAAATTAAGTTGGCCTTTAACCACACAGCCTTAACTGTTTCAGGATCATTTATAAGGCACTTTAAGTATTTGAATAAACAGCTAACTGTGAACTATCAAAGACAATCTGCCATGTGACAACTAAAGTAAGACCCTATCTTACCCTCCCTGTAGCCTCTTGTGAGGTTCTTATAAAACCAGTAAATGCTTCCTGTTCTTAGGTCCAGAGCTCCGAGGGAAAATTTACGTAAATCTCCAGCCTAATCATAGGAATTTAGTTCCCTGAAGAATCAACAAAATGCCTGTCAAGGATATTGGCATTTCAATACCGTAACACCACTGGTTTACTCTTGGTTGTGGTAACAGACAACTTAAGAAATTAAGAAATATTAATAAAATTAACTCTTAAACTTCAATTCTGACATATCAGTGTAAGAAACAAAAGATAAATTAGTAAAATATGAAATTTTAGATTCCTAAAACTAGTACTCATCCTAACACAGATATAGTTAATAACTTAATCATGCACATTGTAAACCAAAAGAATAAATCAGAGGCTCAATGAGATTTTTCCCTTCTTGTTAGATATCATGGTAGGTGTATAAAATAAAATTGAGAGGAAAACTACTTAATACATCATGTTCTTTTTTAAAAGATTTTATTTATTTACTTTTTAGAGAGAGGGGAAGGAAGGGAGAAAAAGAGGGAGAGAAACATCAATGTGTGAGAGATACATCAATCGGCTGCCTCTCAAGTGCTCCCAACTGGGGAACCTGGACACAACCCAGGCATGTGCCCCCACCGGGAATCAAACCTGCGACCGAAAGGCCATCACTCAGTCTACTGAGCCACACCACCCAGGGATACATCAAGTTCTAATGATAAACACCACTATGTTCTTTCAATCATAAAGCTACAATAAAAATAATAATAATACGTTTGGAGCATCAGTCTTTTAATCCATGCTCTAAATATACAAATGACATTGAAAAGTTGACCAAATTCTACAATCTAGGAATAAAAAAATTCTCTAAAAATAACTTGACAAGAATCTGAGCAGAGTAAGAACTAGAGAGACCTTGGCAATAATTTGGTCCAATACTCTCATGAAACAGATGGAAAAATTAAGATTCAAGTCAACAATCTGTCCAAAACTTCTTAGTAGTAGGGAAACTTCCTATGTGACACTTCTCTACAAGTGAAATACCTCATTTTAAAGAAACTAGAGCGCTGGCTGGGGTGGCTTAGTGGACTGAGTGCCAGCCTGTGAACCAAAAGGTTGCTGGTTCAATTCCCAGTCAGGGCACATGCCTGGGTTGCAGCCTGGGCCCCAGTTGGGGGCGTGCAAGAATCAGCTGATTGATGTATCTCCCACACATCACTGTTTCTCTCCCTCACTTTCTCCCTCCCTTCCTCTCTCTAAAAATAAATAAATAAAATCTTTAAAAAACAAAAAAGCATTACAAGATTCTCTCAAAGAAATGCCCCATTATATATATTTCAATCTGTATTTTCTTTTGGTTAAATTACATTTTATTTTCACTATATTTTGAAACTTTACATTTATCTTTTTTAACAATGCACCAATTTTTTTCACTGAGTAAAATTTTAAAATGCATAGTACAGACACTTGAAAGGAAAATACCAAATCTTCACTACACAAATAGTCAAATAATATGAAAATTAGATAAAATAAGATTTAAAAAATGTTCATCAATGATAAATATATATGTGTGTGTGTATTTATTTATTTATTTGTAGGTCACAAAGAAAATAAATGCTACTTCACAACGGAGCAATCTGGCCGTCACAACCTGAACCCTGTGACTGAAATTAGCATCGACATGAAAAACCTGACATTTATGTACCTTGTAATATCATGCAATGTGAAGAATATTTATTAATTATCTTTGCCAAAATGTTTAACTAGAATATAATCAAGTCTTTAAACCTTCCAGTTTGGGGAAATACAAAGAATAAAGAAACAAGTTAAATACCACAAAGAAAACAGACAAATCCAGAAGTGGCAAATTCAACAACAAAACTGCTCTGGTCTCAATGCCATGGGGGAAAAAAGGTGAGAGAGCAAATGGGAACTGTTACAGGTTTTTGAAGAACTACAAAATAACAACATGCACATGAAATGCATCGTACTTAATTTTTTTTTTAAGATTTTATTTTTATTTTTTAGAGAGAGGGAAAGGGAGGGAGAAAGAGAGGGAGAGAAACAGCAATGTATGGTTGCCTCTCACATGGCCCTCACCGGGGACCTGGCCCGCAACCCAGGCATGTGCCCTGACTGGGAATCGAACCGGGACCCCTTGGTTCTCAGCCCGCGCTCAATGCACTGAGCTACACCAGCCAGGGGCATCGTACTTAATTTGATTCTACTTTGAACATTTCAGAAATAATTGGAGAAATTTAATACCACCTGATGTTAGGTAATATTAAAGAATTGCTGATAATTTTGTTAGGTGTGTGAATGGTACTGTGATTACGTAGGAGAATGTTCTTATTTGTAAGAGATTTTTAGGTGGCGTGTGGGTAGAGCAGGAGAGAGTAATAGGGGAAAAATGAGGACAACTGTAATTGAACAACAATTTAAAAAAAGAATTAATAGTAAATAAAAAAGTAGAACCCCTCCAAATAAAATAAAATAAAATATCTAAAGGCATAATATCATGATGGCATTATTTTTAAAAGATTTAACAGCCCTGACTAGGTGGGTTTGGTTGGAGTGTTGTCCTATACACCAAAAGGCTGCGGTTTGATTCCCAGTCAGGACACATACCTAGGTTGCAGATTTGATCATTTGATCCCTGGTCGCGGTGCACAGGGGAGGCAACCTATGTCTCTCTCACACCGATGCTTCTCTCTCTCTCCCCCCCTCCATCCCCCTTCCTCTCTCTCAAAAATCAATAAAACATATTCTCAGGTGAGTTTTTAAAAAAGGTTTAACATAATTAATATATTATTAAGCATATGGCAACATGCTAAAAATAGGCAATGGGTAAAAGGGTTCATTATACTATTTCTGGGTGAGTTTTTCTGTACGTTTAAAATTTTTATAACAAAACTTTAAAATATCAACCCTCCAAAAGCTGTGAGGTACCAGTATTGTACTGGAAGAAAAAAACGTGAAATCTAATATTAGCTAGTGGTTAGTGGCAATATAAACTGGTAGGTATTCTAAAGAATACTTTGACAATATGGTTAAATACTTAGACTCAATTGAATCATTTCAGAGAAAACACTCTATGAAAAAAATTGAGGAAAAAATTTATAAAGAGATGTTACAGCAGTACAATTTAGAACTGCAAACCCCAAATAAAAACAAACTGGCAATTACCCAAATCTAAAATATCCATATTATGTATCCATTAAAAATGATAACTATATAGACAAGTGGAAACGTGCATGAATATATTGCCGAATGAAAAACGTCTATAAAAAATACGTAAATTAAACTTATAAAGGCTATATGTATATGATAATGACAGAAGTTATGTACATATTTGTAATATTTAAATATAATTTTTAAAATTTCATGAGAACACATGTTCTCAGAAAAAATATGAACAATGCAAATAAAGAATCAGGAAAACTGTAGGCACAAATAAGAAAAAGCACCTCAGGACTACTATTGATCATGATCTAAATGAGCATTCACAATTTGAATACAGTCCTATTGTGGACAAAGATCAACTATCATTAAAAGGACAGAGAAATAGAGTATCATTGGCTTATACCATACATAATCTTCCTCAATTCTTAGCATTAGTCAGATGTTTTAAAAAGATATGGAAAAACTGAAAAGGGTTCAGAGAAAAATCAAGACATAAAAAATAGGATGGAAAAAAGGTGATTTTGAAGAAAAGGTTGAAAGAAAGTGTAGAGCAACATGATTATTATTACTGATATCCATGGAGAGGCTTTTGAATAGAGACTCTAAAAAGCTGATCTATCTCAATGCCCACAGATGACTAAGAGGCTAATAAAAACCCTCAGTTTGTTGTCATGGTTTTTGTTGTTTTATTTTTGGTTTTGATTTTTCCCTAAGAGGGATTTCTTGACTGGTGAAAAGTTACTGGCATAGGCAAATGAGGGAAGCTGGGTATGTTAAATCATCAACCATCTGTTTTCCCTCAAGTTGTCTACTTATCCACAATCCGAATCACAGGATCTCCCTAAAGCCTGAATTAGTTGTTCAAAGCTTCAATCAGTTATCTACCATTTCAAAATTCTGCAGTGCTGTCTTGCTCCCACACACTACCCACTCAGAACTACTCAAATGTCCCAGATCTGCCATTTAGGGCCACAAGAAACTACTCTGGATTTATCTCCCCACAACTCTTCAACATGCACACTAGCAAGCCACACAGAATTCTCACTATTTCATTTCCTAAATATTCCTTACACTTTCCTATGTCCATCATTCCCTTTGGTTCTTCTCTCCTTGTTGCAATCTTACCCTTCCTTTTATTTAGTAAATTTTATTTTTTTAATCCTCATCCAAGGATATGTTTTTACTGATTTTAGAGAGAAAGAGGGAAAGAAGGAGGAGAGAGAAGGAGAAAGACAGAGACAAAGAGAGAGAGAGAGAAAGAAAGAAACTTCAATGTGAGAGAGAAGCATCCCTGTATGCCTTCTGTACACACCCCAACCACAGATCGAACCTGCAACCTTTTCGTATATGGGATGATGCTCCAACCAACTGAGCCAGCCACCTGGCCAGGGCCTATTTAGTAAATTTTAATTTCATACCTCTTTATCATGTCACCTGTTATTAGTTGAATTGTGTTCCCACAAAAGATATATTAATATATACCCTAATCCCCAGGGCCACAGAATGCAACCTGATTTGGAAGTAGGGTCACTGAAGATGTACTGTTTTTGCCCTATATAATGCACACCCACGTTTTTGTGCACATTATACAAGGATTATGATACCCATGGTATATAATCATTATACCATGTATAATGAGCATCCTTATTTTTCCCTCAATAATATGGGCAAAAAACTGTGCGTTATACACAGCAAAATATGGTAAATAGTGAAGAGGAGGTCATACTGGAGTTGGGTAAGCCCTTACTCCAATATGACTGGCATTCCTGTAAGAAGAGGGAAGTTTGGAGACATATAGGGAAAATGCCATGTGACAACAGAGGCAGAGAGTAACATGATGCAGTTGCAAACCAAGAAACACTGATGGAAGCTACGAAGAGGCAAGGAAAGATTCTACTCAGAGTCTCAGAGGGAACATGGCCTTGCTGAAACCCTGAATTCAGGTTCTAGCTTCAAGAACTGTCAGAGATTAATTTCATTTTACTTTGTTTTTTTCCATCACCATTTATCCCGCCTGTACTCCCCCTTCCCCCACATAAATTTTTGTTTTAAGTCATCCAGTTTATAACCACATCTGGGAAAGTAATATACCACCTTTTCCATGAAGCCTGCCCTGATCCTCAAGTTGAAGTGCTCTCTCTCTTCTGAATTCCCATAGCACTTACTATCTCATTTAAACCACAGTTTCCCTTCTTTTTATTTATGTTCACATCACTTCCCCAGATGAATGCGTTTACTGAGAGGCAGAAACTGATTACTCATCAACTGTATACATCTTTCAATGCTGGTAGGCAGTCAACATATAGTGACTATACTAATTAAATTCTTCACACTTATTCTAATCTCAATGCGTCTGAATGAATCATCTTCTCATTCACTGAAGAGTAACACAACCTAAAAGAACTCAGTTAAAGGCTCATTTTCCTTAGGAAGTATTCTAAGATTCAACTTTAATTATATCAGTTCTATCAATATATTTCACACTGATATAGGCATGCATGTGTATGCACAAACTGTTGTTAACTAATATCCACAATGAGAATGCTTAACAAATCCATTATTTAAGGTATACTAAGCTGTCTCTATTAAGTCTAGTCAGATGATGGTTTACCTATCTTCCCACTTTCACTGATTATTTGGCATTAACCACAGTGCCTGTGAATTTCTCCAAGTGTCTGAATTTTTTTAAGTCTGTATTTTATAGGAGAAACAACCTTACTTCCATATGACATTTAAAATTATGGCAAGGGACTTAATCTAATGAATAATTTCCCTCCGTAAAAATCCAAAAGAGGAATTTGATTCACAGATTTGCTACTATTTCTTCCTGTGAGAGACAGCTGCTGTCAGATCCTTAGAAAATGTATATAGCCCTGGCTGGTGTGGCTCAGTGGCTGAGTACCTGCCTGGCCTGTGAACCAAAGGGTTGCTGGTTCTATCCCAGTCTAGGGCATATGCCTGGGTTGTGGGCCAGGTCCCCAGTGGCGGGGCACATGAGAAGCAACCACCCATTGATGTTTCTCTCCCTCTCTTTCTCTCTCCCTTCCCCGCTCTTGAAAAATAAATAAATACAAATTTTAAAAAAATTTAAAAAAGAAAATGTATATAAATGATACTATAGAACTAATATCAGTTCTATATTCAATGGTTCAATATCAGTAAAGGAGCTGGTTAATAAGAACTTTTGTTGTCTTCTTGTGTGTGGGGTAGGTGTGAGGGTGGGGGGGGACTTGCATCTGCTTAATGCTAAATATAAACCTAAATACCTATTTGAAGTATAAATGCCCTCTGAATTTGAGAATCATTAACTGACATCGTTTTTTTCCAGCTTTATTGAGATATAATAAACATAAGTTGTGTACGTTAATTAAGGTGTACAAGATGGATACATGTATATATTGAAAAATATATAACAAACGTAACAATAAGGTTAGCACATCTATCACCTCACATAATTACTTTTTGTGTGTGTTGGGAACATTTATGATCTACTTTCTGAACAATTTTCAAGTATGTAATATAGTATTGTTAGCTGCAGTCACTACGCATCAGGTCCCCAGAACTTACTCACCTTATAACAGGAAGTTTGTGCCCTCTGACCAACGTCTCCCCATTTTCCCTGCCTCCCAGCCCCCAGAACCACCATTCTTCTCTGTTTCTATAAGTTCATCTTTTTAACTGATATCTTAACATTAATTAATCATCAATAGTCTACATAATTCTTCACAAGTTAAAGACGATGTTGGTTCTGATTTTTTGCTTTATAGGGTTTACATATAAAATATGGTTTATCACCAAATTCTAGGGCCGCATTACTCTCTCTAACAAAGTCCTAGTACTCCCTTTATGTACATATTTATATACCTCTACTCATTTATTCATTCAGCAAATGTTTATTGAGCTCCTAGGCAGCCCCCTCGTCTTTCTTTTCAGAATAAAGTGAGACACAAAAGAATTAAATTTAAAAAAATAAATGAACATGCAAGATAACACACTAGGCAGACATTGGGGCCACAAGGAGGGAGGCAGGAACAGACAGACACAGCCCAGCCCTCAAGGAGCACCCAATCTAATGAGGAGTAAGAGAGCAAACTAGTTCCATCTCTCTCCTTTTCCCCCATGCTGTTCCTTACACTTCATGACCATGCTCACTTTCCTAATGTACAGCTTTAATTATGTTACCATATGGCTAAAAACTATTGAGGACTCCTCATTACTTAGTCAATTAAGTCCAAACTTCCTAGATTGGAACCGAAAAGGATTCAAAGTCTTCCATGATTCAACTGTATAGCACACAAAAACTAAAACGACAAGCTTTGGACTGCCTGTACTGAAGTTCTTTCTTCATCACTTGTTAGCTCTATGCTGCCCTGGCTGGTGTGGCTCAGTGGATTGAGCGCCAGCCTGCAAACCAAGGGGCTGCCGGTTTGATTCCCAGTCAGGCCACACGCCTGGGTTGCGGGCCAGGTCCCTGGTGGGGGATGAGTGAAAGGCAACCACATATTGATGTTTCTCTCCCTCTCTTTCTCCCTCCCTTCCCCTCTGTCTAAAAATGAATAAAATTTTTTAAAAAATTGTTTAAAAAAAAAGTCTCTGTAAATCTGTAAAAAAAAAAAAAATTAAAAGTAGTGCCTATCTCACGGGGTTGTTGTGCCGTTTAAATGAAATACTACTATAAAATGCTTGACACACTATCTGGCAAATAGTATGCATGCAAAAATGTGGCCTTCTACTATTATTACTGCTGCTATTGTTCAATCTCAATTTCCAGCCTTAACTCTTCACAGCAGCCCTGTTATAACCTTGTTCTCCAGCCAAACTGGACTCTTTACTCTTTCCTAAACCTCCATCTCTACAATCATACTTTCACTCAGCCTGCAAAAAACTGCCTTGCCTCCAAGTGTTACGATTCTAACCATTCTTGGCAGGTCCACTCAAAGACTACCTCTTCCAGGTACCATTCTGATATCCCAGGTCCATCACACCTTACACAAAATCCACATGACACTTAAACCCTGGCTAGACTCATCCTCATATCCTACAGAGTCCCAGCCAAATGTACATGGTAGGGCTCAATAACGGTTTGACAAATGAATGAATTCCTGTATTTCCTACCTCTCATACAACTACCCTCTTAGAAAACAGCTCTATGTCATAACTAAAAAGACCTCTTCTGTAGTATTTCATAAAGCTGACCAGTTAATTTTCTCCTATTACCAATGTGGTAATTTCTAATGTAATACCCAGCACATAGTAGATGCCTAAATATTCAGTGATTTGAACTAAATTTCACCTCATCTATTAATTTCAATTATTTTATTCATTATGATCAAGTATGAGTCAGCCTTAGAAACAGATTTTAGTTTTTTCCTGCCCACAAACTCATTTGTCAAATTTCTATCCTGACCCTATCCCTATATGTCATTTATTGATTTAGGAGAGATAATATTTAAAACCTCAATAAGAACCAGAAAATTAAATGCCTACAGGTGATAAAAGTAAATGTGCAAAGCAAGTGAGTATGAAGACCATGAAGGAAACCTGGAAATACATATCCACCTAAAAGCTTCAGCTTTTATAGTATTGCTATGAGAGAATGTGGGCTTGGTGTTGAAAGATCTTCCAATTTTTCAAGATGTTAGAAACTCTGAAATTTATATGATTTTTTTAGACATTAAAAATACTGTATGAGCCCTGGTTGGTATGGCTCAGTGGATGGAGTGCCAGCCTATAAACCAAAAGGTCTTGGGTTTGATTCCTGATTCCCTGGTCAGGGATGCAGGCCAGGTCCCCAGTTGGGGGTTGTGAGAGGCAACCAATCAATGTTTCTCTCCCTCTCTTTTCCCTCCCTTCCCCTCTTTCTAAAAATAAATAAGTAAAATCTTAAAAAATATATTATATGAGCCAAATAAAAGGTGTCCGCAGGTCAAATCCAAACACAGACTGCCAGTTTGCATCCACTGCTGCTGAAGTTCTCTGTAAAATAAGTGTTGGGCGGGAGGAGTTCCATTTCAGCTGACAGTCTAAGGAAGCACCTACAACCAAGAAACCTAGAAGCATCTCCTGCAACCCTTAGCCTAGCTCCCAACCACTCTGTTGTCCCGAAAACCAAACTAATTCTACAGTTGTGTTGAGCATATCAAGCCTCTCCTCTGTGCTTACTGCTAGGAATCAGATATGTACAATAATGCTAAGTAACACGTAATATTATTAAGCAATTTCTAGGTGCCACACTGTCCCTACATATTATAGGAACTCACTTAATCTTTACGACAACCCTATGAGTTAAATACTATTATCCTAGTTTAAAGATCAGGAAACTGAGGCAACTTGACCAAGGTCACAAATTAGCAAGCGGTGGAGCTAGAATTAGGACCTCAGAGTTCACCAAAAGAACTCACAATTTGAAAACAAAAGCCATTCAATAAATGGTGCTGGGATAATTAATTGTACACAGGAACAAAAAAGATGAAATCAGACCATACCTGAAACCACACACAAGAGTCAATTCCAGATGGATTAGAGATCTAAACATCAAAGACAAATCAGTATGGATTCAAGAAGATAGTATAATGATGTTGGCGTATTCTGCTAGGAAGAATAGGGCGAAAGGTCCTCCTGCATATTCGACGTTGAAGCCTGACACTAGTTCGGATTCTCCTTCTATAAAGAATAACCTCAAAATCTTGGCGGGGCAGATAGATTGATAAACTTGACTTTATTAAAATTCAGAACTTCTTTTTAACAAAAGACAACTTAAAGAGATTTAAAAGATTAACAACGGAATGGAAAATGGCATCTGTAATACATATAACCAACAAAGGATTAATAATCAGAAAATATAAAGAAATCTTTTGAAAAAAGACAACCCAAAATAGAAAAATGGCAAAACAAGCCCTAGCATGGTCTAGCTGTAAAAATCTGGTATTACTAAAGGTGCTACACAGCAGAACTGAGAACGGCAGACCTTGGCGTCACCAACCGATATAAAATATTCAGGGGTCTGTTTCATGCTTCTGGTACACAGACCATGGGGGACCTGGCCAGGACGGAGGACAGAGCCAAAATGGTTATTCTCCATCATATAGAAACTAGAATGCTAAACAAAAGTTGAACACCCAACATTAAGACACACACAGATCAGGGACTAGCAAATGTCTTTGTTAAGGGCCACAGAGCAAGTACTTTCAGCTTTGTAAGCTGCATATTCTGTCACAACCACTCAACTCTGCCATTGGTGGTACGAAAGCAGCCAAAGACAAAATGTTAATAAGTGTGCTAGGGTTCCAATAAAACTTTACATAAATAGGTGGCAGGCCAGATTTGACCTGTGGGCCATAGCTTGTGGACCCCCTGCCACTGACGGTTGTGATTTCCCTACGCTCTAGGAATATTTCCCCTGTACTTCCCTGACTTTTATGTCTGCTGACACCTCTAATTTCCTAAAGCAAAAACTACACATTCAACAGTTTTGCAATGGTTTCCAAAAGTCAATTACTCTGACAAAAAAAATCTTCTCCCTTATTATCTGTGACAATTCTCACCTCATTTTCCTTTCGTCTATTTAATCTCTTTGACAGCCACCATTCCAAACTAGAAATCTAAAAAATTCTCTCACCATTCACAATTATCAACACCTGCAAATTCTAATGTTGTCTAATACCCCAAGTCTCTGCCTTAGTTCAAGTCCTCATTACTTCTTCCCTGCTTTCCAGTTCACCCTCCTTCTAAATATCTATTTGTCTCCTAAAAATTAAATCTCATCATACAGTCCCCTCCTCGAAGACCTTGAAAATGCCTCCAATCAGCTAAGGATTCAGTCCAAACTCCTTAGTAAGGTCCTAATATTCTAATTAACCTTCCCTGTCTCTTTCTCCATTCTTCTTTCTCCTCCTTCCCTCCCTCCCTCTTTCTCTCTCTCTCTCTCCCTCCCTCTCTCTCTCTCTCTCTCTCTCTCTCTTTCACACACACACACACACAAATTCTCTAGCCACATTCAATCACATTCCCTAAAAATGCATGACTCTGCTTGGAATACATTTCTCTCCAATTTTCCATCTGGCAAACTCCTTGACATTTCATGTCACCCTTTCACAAAACCTTCCCTGATTCCTAGAGCAGAGACATGCCCACTTCTGTGTCCATACAACCTTTGATAACTCTCCTCTGGCACTGACCATTGTTTATATGTCTACTTCTCTCATGGGACTGAATATCCAAAGTGAAAAGACACTGCCCTGAAGACCTCTGAATCCTCAAAGCTTAGCCTAATGCTTGACATGCAGTTCATATCTAACACACAGTAAATGTATGTTGAATGGAAGATACACTTTGTGGTAGGGGTAGGGTTTCTTAACCTGCGGTTCACAGACAGGAGTCCACAGATAGAATTCGGGGGGGTGGGGGATCCATAAACTTGACTAAGAAAATAAATTCTGCCCTGGCTGGTGTGGCTCAGTGGGTTGGGTGCCATCCCACAAACTGGAGGGTCACTGGTTCAATTCCCAGTCAGGGCGCATGCCTGGGTTGCTGGCCAGGTCTCCGGCAGGAGGCATGCCAGAGGCAACGGATCAATGTTTCTCTTTCACACATAAATGTTTCTCTCCCTCTCTTCCTCCCTTCCCCTCTCTCTAAAAATAAATAAATAAAATCTTTAAACATACACACACAAAAAAGAAACTGTCTCTCTCTCCCTTCCTCTCTCTAAAATAAAAACAAAAAACTATTATATTTCAATGTAATTGGTTTTCTTTGTAACTAAATATATTTTGTTTTATGTTATTAAAAATACTTAAGCTTCACTAGATGTTAGCAGGGCCTATGGCACAAAGTTGGGCCTTCCTGAGTTAGAAAGACACAGAACCAATGAATCATGTTGCTTTATATACATATGGTATACATATATGTATTGAATACATATTGAAAATCTTATTGTTATGAACATCCTCATAACCTTTTTGTTGAAAGTTCTTTTTGGCATTGGCAGGGTAGCTCATTGGTTGGGTTTGGGGGGTGAGGGCAAATATAAGAATCGACAATGAATTCATTAATAACTGGAACAACACATTTATGTTTTTCTCTCTCCCCCCTCTCTAAAATCAATAAATTTAAAAAAAAATTAAGTCTTTTTTGATTATATGGGAGCCCTAGAACTCTATCATGATTGATTTCCATAGTTTTCCCTCAGAACTCTCCCATAGCCCATTTGAACTGTCAAGTCTTCTCTTTAACTGAAGTTTGATCATGATCACGATCCTGGGTCTCTAAGATTACCCACTTTTTTTAAAAGGCTTTTTATGTCCCCTTGCTGTATAGTAAACACCTAGAAGAGAAAGAGCATCTCTTAAAACTCTAGAAAGTTAGAGTCAAAAGGGTCCTGAAGATAACTTCTTTGCACAAATGAAGGTCGGCTGGAAATGATCAAATAGCTGGTTACCTATACTTTTTGGATGCCCCTCAGCCTCTGAACTGACAAACACAAACTCATTACAGAAGCAAAATAAATAGTTCTTTGACATAAGCTGCTATGTTTGACGACTTAACAATTTTCTGCCTGCTAGCAAAGTCTTTTAAGGCAGTGTGTTGAATGAGGCAGCCGACCCGAGTGCCAGGAGCCCCCCTGCCACTAACTTTTAAGATCTTGAGAAGTCAACTTTATCTTTCTATAAATGTCTCAGATAAAATCACCCGAAATTGCTACAGGATCTCTGAGACCTTTGTAGTTTCTACACATTCACTCCTTCACTATTCTTACCGGATTCAATAATGCCTTTCTGATGACCTCCCAGGTGACCCTGCTCTTAAAACAGTGGGCTGTCCCCTTCCTGGGAAGACACGTTGGGTCACCGCCCACAAACAGCCCGGTCCCTCCTTTTAAAGACATACACAAACTCCCTAAGTTGATGGAGACTCTTTCTTTTTGCCAACCAGTTCCATTCTCTTGCACCCGTTTTGCTGGCCAGCTCCTTCACCCAAACCTCAGTCCCGCTTTTTTCTCTTCTTTATCTATCCCTTCCCTTTTTATGTTGCACCCCCCCCCCATAAGGAATGGAGGATCCTGGGGGCACTTAGCAGTTATACGGTCTTACAGTTCAGCCCCGCGACTCTGATGACTGCCCCAACCTGATATCCAAAGAGCCCCCATTTCTAAGCAACCCCTTTCTGCCCGCCCAAAGAACTGCCACAGTCCTGACAGGCTGATCTCGGGCCCCACGCTCCTCCGGAGCCTACCGGCTCTGGGGTCCTGAACACTGCCCATAGTCTAACCCAGCTCTAGGTCTTGCCACGCCAAGCTCCACGGACTCCGACCCTGGTTCCGTTTGGACCAGTGTCCCTTTTCTGCGACCTGGCCACGACCTCACGTCCGGCTCCGCCAGTTCCTCGGGCCTGAAGCGCCACCCCGTGCAGACCCCGGCCCGCCCTGCACTCCCTCAGCGCCCCAACCGCGCGTCCGGCACCCTCTCCAAACCCGGCCGGGCCCTAGCTCCCTCCAGCGCCCCCGCCCGCAGGCCCGGGGTCCGCTCCCCAACATGGCGACGGGGACACGAGCACGGCGGGCGGGCGGGGCGGCTCCGGGCTGGGCCCGTACAGGGGCCGTGCTCTACGGTCGGCCGGCGCCATTTTTCCGCGCCGGGCCCGGGCAGTGCCTCCTTCCAGCGGAGCCAGCCAGGCCGGGACCGCGGACGGCCGGCGGGCCCACCCCTTACGGGCTCGCGTCGCCGTCACCTCACCTGAGCGCGGCCCCAGCCCTCCCGGGCGGGCCTCGGAGCACCGGCCCGGGCCGTGCGTGCCCGCGGCCCTCCGTGAGTTCGTCCGTCCGTTCTCGCGTGCGCCCGTCTGTCCGGCCGTCGGCGCCCGGCTGCCAGCAGCCCGACCCGGCAGGGCCTCAGGGAGCGGGCGGGGAGGGGGATGGGCCGGACCGGGCCGGGGAGGGAGGGGGAGGGAGGGAGAGAGGGAGGGAGTGCGGGAGGGGGCGGGGCGGGGCGGCCCAGGGTGGGTGGGGCCTGGTCACGTGACCAAACGTCTCAAAGTGCGCGAGGCGGAGCGCGCACCCGCTCACTTGGGTGCAGAGCTTGGTACCGCGACCCGGTGGCTCTGTCTGTCTCACGGCGCTGAAATATGTCAGTGGCTCCTGCCCAGACCTCAGAGTCACTGCACAGCCCTATGGGAGGCTTCCGACTGAGTGTTCTTGGGCGACTCAGTTCTTCAAGCCTCAGTTTACCCATCTGAACTATGGGGATAGTAATACTGCTTGCAAAGAGGAAATGAGCGACGGCATGGAAAACACTTGGTACAGCATCTGACACATAGTGTGTAATAACTTTAATGGTGATAAATATAACCTTTAGCCTTTATTGTCATTTGCCTATAAGTCCCTCTCTACCTTTTCCCATCACCATCACTCCAGCAAGCTCAGCAGGTGCCTTCCCCTCTCCTCAAACGTAGGGGGGCATCCTCAGCACTGGATTTGATGTCTGACTACAGGCCTGGATTCAGATCTGACTTTCACCCTTGATAGCTGTGTGTTTTTCTTTGCCTCTGAACCTCAGCTTCATCATCTGTAAAATGGGAATTAAGAGTCTGTTACAACAAAAGCATCACAGAAGACAGAAGATGAGCAGGTGGATTGTAAACTGATTGCAAAGCTCAGGCATACTGGTTTCATCTAAGAAAATGAGTCAGTTCTTTCATTCCACAATTACTTATTGAGTACACGCTGTATGCTAGGACTGGTGCCCAAACTGTCCAGGGCCTTTTCACATCCTCCCTTGTACCCCTCCAATCTATTTTTTACCTTGCTGTGAGAGTAATGTTTCTAAGTCAGAAATCTGATTATGCCCCTTCCCTATTTAAAACTATTTGATGGTTCCATATTGCTCTTAAGATAAAGGCCAAATAGATGTCTTACTGCTGCTCTTTCCACAACTCCAGACGTATCTCAGGGCCCTCTTTCCCTCTCTCTGGACTGCAACTACAGTGACCTCCTTCACCTATTATACTTCTCTGCTTCTCAGGACCCTTAACACATGCTGATCCCTCCCACCTAAAATACTGCCCCCCCCCTTAACTCCTCAGCCCTCAGATCCCAGCTCCAACACTGCTACCCCAAGGGTACCTTCTCTGACCACTCCCCAGACAGGTTCTCTTACTTGTCCTCAATAGGATGTGCTAGGTTATTTATTCCCTACCTTTACCACTAGATTGTGGGCTCCATAAGGAGGGAGATTATCTGTTTTGTTTACTGCTGGTTCCTCAGCACATAGCACAGTGCCTGGCACAAGAGGAGGTGCTCAGTTAACATGTGTTATGTGTATGAATCCTGGGCATTTTGCTAGGTGCTGGGCCCGAGGGCAGAGAAAAATAAAGAGAACCACAGGAGGCCACAAGGGGATGCCTTGGACCTTTGAGCCTATGAAGTTAACACCAAAAGGATTTACAAGAGCCTGGAAAAAAACTTTAAGCTTTTTCTTTTAACTTTTAAAAAGTGAGGTATAATTTATATAAAACAAAATGCAAACATCTTAGGTATATGCCTAATAAATTTTCACCTGTGTCCCTGTGTTACCACCATCCAGATCAAGTTACAGATAAACCTAGAAAGTTTCCTTTGTTCTCCCACCATATTGTCCCTCCCAGTCAGTACTTGCTCCCCCAGAGGTAACCACTATTTTGACTTCTAGCGCCCTAGATCAATTTTGACAATTACTGAACTTCATATAAGCATATACTCTTTTGTGTTAGCCTGGAAATCAATCATACCCAAAGACTGACTCTTTGGATAATGGTACAATGAATGATTTACTTGATTAATATGAAACACTGCATGAGAAACTCTGGTTATTTCATCCTGGTAGAGAGACAAGGTCCTGCCAGATGTCAGCCCAGAGGCTGAAATGACAGACATACACTGCATTCACCTCTAAGTCTTACAAAAATTTCTAGAGGTAAGAAAGCTCTGAAAGATTCTAAACCGCAAAACTCTAATCTAAAAATGGGCAAAGGTCTTGAATAGACATTTCTCCAAAGAAGACATACAAGTGACCATTAAGCACATGAAAAGATATTCAACAGCACAAGTTATTAGGACAATGAAAATGAAAACCACAATGAGACCACACCCATTAGGGTGGCTATTACTTAAAAAAAAAAACAAACCAACAAAAAAAAAACAAACCAAAATTACAGGTGTTGGTGAGGCTATGGAGAAATCAGAACACTATTACATTGCTGGTGTAATATAAATGGTGTAGCAGCTATGGGAAAAAAGTTTGATGGTTTCACACAAAGCTAATCATAGGATTACCATCTGATTGATCCAGCAATGCCACTTCTGGATATTTTCCCCCCAAAAGTAGAAGCAAGGACTTAAGCGATATTTGTACCCCATGTTCATAGCAGCATCATTCACTGTAGCCAAAAGTTAGAAGCAACCTAGTTATCCATTTGAATGGATAAGCAAAATGAGCTATTTACATACAATGGAATATTATTCAGCCTTACCAAGGAAGGAAATTTTGGCACATGCTACAACATGGATAAACCTTGAAAGCATTAAGCCACAAAAGGGCAAATATTATATGATTCCTCTTGACATAAGGTTCCTAGAATAGTCAAATCCATGAGACAGAAAGTAGAATAGTGATTACCGAGGGATGGAGGGAAGAGGGAATAGAGAGTTACTATTTAATAGGTACAGAGTTTCTCTTGGGGAAGATGAAAAGTTCAGTCCAGAAGGTATCCAGCCATGTAATATGAAAAATAGGGACATTTATCAAAGAAGATACAAGAAACACTGTACACAGGAGAATGACACCTTAGTCTCCTCAAAGCAAGCACTTTGAGACCTCACACATTTCTCTCAGTTGCCATCAGTTGCCCCGTCATATTTTCCTGAGTTGCATCGATGGTCTGAAATCTCTTTCCTTTCAAAGGTATTATAGTTTTGGGAAAAGGCAGAAGTCTCAGGGTGCCAAATCTGGGCTGTAGGAGGCCTAAGTCACCTGGGTGATTTGATGTTTTGCCAAAAAACTGCACAAGACTTGATGAGTGAGCAGGCGCATTGTCGTAATGAAGCTGCCAATCACCAGTTGCCTATAGCTGTGGCCTTCTGTATCCTCCAAATACTTTCCATGGAGGAATGTTCAAGCTCAATGCAAAATTAGATGCAGGTTCCTTGCTCTACTTGCTCAGTCGTTTTGAATGCCACAGCCACACAGTACACATGCTCACTCAACAGCGTCTACCACTCCCACTGACAAGTACAGTGAAGTCATCATTGTTCATGTGCGTATTCCAGCTCATTCTCCCTGGCTGCCAGGCTACACTGATGTTGCGCAAACCGTTCTTATTATATTAACAATGGCTGGAGTTTTTCCAGACAGATCTCATATATAAATCAGAACCTGAGCCACTATCCTCTTTTTTTTAACCTTGTTTTCCATGTCCTTATTCTGAAGGTCATGGGTTTTTCTGGGATTAGGAAGGATGCAGGGAGCTAGGAGATAGGGGCCCACTTGGGTACCTACACATCCAATAGGTGAAAATAGCAGGAGTATAGGCAACATAAATATTTGTTGCCCACAGGAAGGCAGCAAAGGAATAGAAAGAGGCCATGGACTGGCCCTATGGTTAGCACAGCAGTGACAAGATTGGACTCTGGGGCCAAAATACCCAAGTTTGGATATTTTGTCCAAAGTTTGGCTCTGCCATGTAACAGCTATGTGAACTTGGGCAAATCTAACCTTGTTATACCAATGAGAAAACTGGGACCAAACAGAGATAAAAGCTTGTCTGACAGAGTTCAAAGTATTTACTCCTTTATTTTGTTTGTTTTTTAATCCTTATATGTTTTTTATTTTATTTTGTGTCCATACTAGAGTGCAAATTCTCCAAAGAATGTATTTTTATAATATCATCACTTGTAATATAACAACTTTTTTGTGCTTCAGTTGCCTCATCTGTAAAGTGCAGATAGTAAGAGCACCTTACAGATGAGGATTAGAGGATTAAATGAATTAGTAGAGGATTAAGTGAATTCATACTTATAATGTTTAGCAGAATGCCTAGCACTTACGAAGCCTCAACAAGCAGCAGATTAACAGAAGCCCTGAAAGAGGTTATCAGGTTATTTCACAGGATGTTGTGAGAAAGACACAAGTGTTCAAGACATCTAGGATTGTACTGGATACAGATTTGGGTAAAGAAAAAGCTAATCAATTGTTCTTTGATGTGAACAATTTGATTAACATTTATTGACCTTCCACTTTTATATGTTTGTCCAGGTGGGCTTAAACTTTGCAGTGCTAAGACTGGTGGTAAATACTTAAACCATGTCTTTATGAAGAACATCAAGTATAAAAAAAGAGAACAAAACCACCTAGAGAGCATCAACATTTTACTTTCTGCGGGTTTCATCACAACAATGCCAAATGTCAGGTTATTACATTTAGTTGGACAAGCTGTGCTTTGCAGGAGGACATCATATCTAAATGGGTGCCACAGATGACATAATTTATAAATTTGTTGGGACAATTTACCAGTAGTTGGCAGTAAAGTGTCTTTTTATTAGAAAATCAGTCTACAGCCATACCATCCCGAATGTGCCTGATCTAGTCTGATCTCGGAAGCTAAGCAGGGTCGGGCCTGGTTAGTGCTTGGATGGGAAAAAATCAGCTCAACAATTTTCAGACAATAGGACAGTGATTTTCAACTGGTGTTCCACAAGAATTTTTAAAACAAGCAATACCTGACTATTTAGTCAGGGGCACTGACCTCCTTTCCCTTAGATTGTCAGTTTTAAAAAATGACAACTGCTCTGGATGGTGTGGCTCAGTGGATTGAGTGCTGGCTTGCGAACTGAAGGGTAACCCATTCAATACCCAGTCAGGGCATGTGCCTGGTTTTGGGCCACGTCCCCAGTTGGGGGTGCGTGAGTGGCAACTGATTGATGTTTCTCACACATTGATGTTTCTCTCCCTCTCTTTCTCCCTCTCTTTCCCCTTCTCTAAAAATAGATAGAATAGCCAACAGAACAGTAGCTGTCCAGTGTGAATGAGTCAAAATTATGCCTATTTTTTATTGTCAGGTTGGCAAAATATATATTTTTTGGTGTGCTGCAGAATTTTAGTAATTAGTTTGCGCACTATGAGATGAAAAAGGTTGAAAATTGCTGCAATAGGAAATAGAAGAAGGGTCACTTCTACTTTAAATAAAGCCTTACTTATGGGCAGCAATGGCTTGCTTTTAGGGAAAAAATTGAAAAATAGAAATAGAGTGATAATTACACAACTGAAAAAAATGAAAGAGTATTGAGAAATGACCAAAAAAAAAAAAAAGGAGATACATTCTTAGTATTTAAAAGCCTGTTTTCAAAAACATTCTGAAATTTTAAAACTTTTTTATTAGAGTATAACATAAAAATTCACAAACCATAAGTGTGTAAAGCCTGATGAATTTTCACAAAGTGAATCTAAACAACTCCCAAATCAAAAAATAGGACATTACCAACCCACAAAAGCACCTCATGTCCCCTTTCTAGTTATTTACCTACTCATGCCCCTGAGGGTAAAACAGTATCCTGACCTCTAACTCCATAGATTAGGCTTGCCAGGTATTATACTTTATATAAATAAAATCTTGAATCTGGCTTCTTTTGCTCAATTTTATGTTTTTATAATTCATTTATATTGTCACAAATAGTTGTAGTTTATTCCTTTTCATTGCTTCATATCATTTCATTATTTAAATATATCGCAGTTTATCCATTCTACTGATGATGAGCATTACAATGTCCACTTTAGGTCCATTTTTAATAGCACTACTGTGAATATTCTTGTACATGTTTTCAGATGGATGTGTACAATTTTCTGCTGAATATATACCTAAGACTAGGATTGCTGGGTCATAGAGTTTGCATGTGTTTCGCTCTAGTTAATATTGCCAAATGCTATGTCTTTTTTTTTTTTTTTTTTAAAGAAAGACACAGCTTTAAAGAGCTATAATTCACATACCATACAATTCACTTATTCAAAGTGTATAATTCAATGTTTTTTAGTGTGGTCACAGATAGGTGCAACCATCACCAGTCAATTTTTTAGAACATTTTCATCACCTCAAAAGGAAACCCTGAGCCCCTTAGATGTTGCCCTCCTTCCAATTTCCCTCCCCCGACTTCCCTATTCCTAAGCAACTACTAATTTGCTTTCTGTCATTATAGATTTGCCTATTCTGGATAGTTCATTAAAATATGTCTGGCTTCTTTCATTTAGCATGCTTTCAATGTTCATCCATGTTGTAACATGTGTTGGTATTTTACTTGTTTTTATGGCCGAATAATATTCATTGTATGAATATACCAAATTTTGTTTATCCCATTGATAAACATTTGTGTTGTTTTCACCTTTTGCCTTTTGTGAATAGCCCTGCTATTTATGTACAAGTTCTTGTTTGCATGCCTGTTTTCAATTTTTTGGAGTATATATCTGGAAATGGGATTGCTGGGTCATGTGGTAATTCTATGTTTATCTTATCAAAGAAATGCCAAACTGGCTGTGGCTGGTGTAGCTCAGTGGATTGAGCGCGGGCTGGGAACCAAAGGGTCCCGGTTTGATTCCCAGTCAGGACACATGTCTGGGTTGCAGGCCAGGTCCCCAGTGAGGGCCATGTGTGAGAGGCAACCATACATTGCTGTTTCTCTCCCTCTCTTTCTCCCTCCCTTCCCTTCTCTCTAAAAATAAATAAATAAAATCTTAAAAAAAAAAAAAGCCAAACTGTTTGCCACAGTGGCTGCACTATTTTACATCCCTCCTAGCAATGTATGAGAGTTCCAAGTTCTCCATACCCTTGCCAATACTTCTTCCTTAAAAATGATTTTTAAAAAAATTATTATAGCCAACCTATAATAATGTAGAGTGGTATCTTATTGTAGTTTTGATCTGTATTTCCCTAGTGACTTCTTATAGTGATTGAGAATTTTGTCGTAGACTTGTTGACCATTTGTATATCTTCTTCGGAGAACTGCCTATTCAAGTCCTTTGCCCACCTTTTAATTGGGTTGTTGAATTGTAAGTTCTTTATATATTCTGGGCACTAGACCCTTATCAGATGTGATTGCAAATATTTTCTCAATTTGGTGGGGGTTGTCTTTTTACTTTCTTGAGGTTCCATGATGCATAAAAGTTTTTAATTGTGACGCAGTCCAATTTACTTTTTATTTTGTTGCTTGTGCTTTAGGTCTTACAGCTAAAAAAACCATTGCCAAAGTCAAGGTTGTAAAGATTTACCTGTATGTTTCTCAGAGTTTTATAGTTTTAGATCTTATATTTAGGGCTTTGATCCACTGTGAGTTACTTTTTGTGGTGTGAAATAAGGGTCAAATTTCATCCCTTTGTACATGGTCTATCCAGTTGTGGCACCGCCATTTGTTGAAGAGACTATTCTTTCTCCATTGAATAATCTTGGCATTCTTGTCAAAAATCAATTGACCATAAATACATGGGTTTATTTCTGGACTGTCAATTCTGTTCCATTGATATGTTTATCCTTATGCCAGTACCACAATATTTTGATTACTATAACCTTATAGAAAATTTTGAAATCAGGAAGCTTCATCTCTTAATCAAGATTTGAAGGAAATACCAAAATATCCAATTTAAAAAGCAAGGTGTTATATCTTGGAGCTATTTGAGGCCTGAGAGAATATCATCATAAAAACTTTTTAAATTTCCAAGCATCTCTTCCATTCATAGTCAGCAAAAATTCAGTTCTCAATATGAGATGAATTGTATGTTTTTTTAATGGTAGCTCAAGATAGTGCAGTCTAAATAAAGTGAAAGTGAGTAAGAATATAAGAATATAAAGTCTAGGAGAGCAAGACCTTGTCTGTCTTGTTCACCAGTATTCCCTTTGCCTAAAATGACATTCTCACACCTCACATCTAATGTTTTTCTTTCACTTACTCACCCTCATCACCTGCTTGGGGAGGCCTTTGCTGGTCCCACCCCAGCCCTGACTTTGATTAACTTTGCTGTTATACACTCTCATAGCATCCCTCATAGAGCTTTCGGTGATGGCAATTACCCTAATTATCTGTGTCCTTATTTCTTTAATGTTTCATTCCCCCTGTAGATTGCAGACCCATAAAAAAAATTCCTATTCAATGCTGAATCTCCAGTGCCTAGCAAAGTGCCTGGACTACAATGGATGGATACGTGCATGCATGAACGCCATAATGTATAAAAACTACTTGTCTGATGTATACTGTATTTGATATACTTTATAACAAATAGTTTACCTAGCAGATGTACAAATGGTTAAGGGCACAAATTAAGAGTTGAACATCCTGAGATTGAATCCCAGTTTTTCCACTTAATGTATGAGGAACCTTAGACAAGTCCCTTAACCTCTTTTTTTACCAGCTTCCCATCTGTATAAAGGGGCATAATATTAGTACCTACCTCATGAGGTTCGTAATGAAGATTAAATAAAATTATCCACATAAAGTATTTAGCGTAGAGCCTGGCACACATTAAGTGTTCAAGAGATGCTATCTATAATTATAATAATTATTGACTTTATAATTTTTATAATACAAGTCTTAGATACATGGCAGATATTACTGTGATCCCCACAAAATTGACTCCAGTTCGCCCTGGAGTTGGGGCTACTGGGACAAGGTAAGCCAAGGTCTCCTCCGCACTCTACTCACAACACGGCCAAACATAAAGCAAGCCAGAGCCATGGTTAAGCAATAGTCTTTCTTTAATTCCCCTTTGCAAATGGAAGCCCCTGAGCTTGTCCCCGCCCCCACCACTATTCCACACCCTGGGCCCCAGATGCAATGCCCCAGCCTCAACCTGGTAGGAGGAAGAGAGGAACACCCCCCTCCCCAGGATGGTCTGTTTAAAAAATCCTAGTCATTTAAGAAATGAGGCTGAGGACAGGAGGAGGGAGCTGGAAGACAAGGCCCAGGGAGGCCAGACTGGAGATGTTGGGGTTGTGAGACCCTTGAGAAGGGTTTGCAAGCACATCCCTAAGCTCAGGGCCAGCATGGCTGAGGGACAGGAGACAGACAGATAGTCTGACCCTTCAAGGTCCTGTCTGCCTGGTTATGAACACTGACACTCACCGCCGCCACCACCACAGGCCTCCGGGTGGAGAATTTTCCAGTTACTCTGGGAAAGGGTTTGCTAAGCATCCCCTCTGGCCCCTGATCTGGGGCATCCCTGGGGTCCCCCTGAGACCAAACCTGGGAGAAGGAGGGACTCTAGGAACATGCAAAGGGGGGGAACAGAGACCCCCACCCCACCCCGCTGCTCTACACAATGGTGGCTCCAGCTGCATCTGGGCTTCGAGGGTCCTTCACACCGATGATGAAGTTGTTGGTTCTCCGGCTGCCATGGACCCAGGATAAGACATCTACCTTCTCCACGTGGTGACCCCTGGCTTCCAGGAATTCAATCTCTTCTTCTGTGAACTCACCTGAAAACCGTCCCCCAACATATGCACATTCAGAGTGTTTAGAGCACTAGCTCAGGAGTACCTTATTCAGAACTGAGTCCTAGTCCTGGATGCTCCACTGAGGAGCTGTATGACCTTGGGCAAATTGCTTTACCTCGCTGATCCTCAGTTTCTTCATGCATAAAATGGGGGATTATATGAGAACCTACTACATGAAGTTGCAGGATTAAAGGAGATAATAAACAGAAAGCACGGAGCTCAGAGCCTTGCATACGGTAAATGAGCAATAATATGCACTCACTCTTAATATTTGAAAAGGGGTTTGGGGGTCTCATCTCCACCTGTCTAGGCCAAGCTGCCATCATAACTTGCTAGGATAACTGCATGGCCCACTAACTGGTCTTTCTGTTTTCAGTCCTGCCTTCCTTACAGCCTATTCACCCAGCAAAGAGTCCTTTTAACCCATTAGACCACATCACTTCCCACCACTCAAAGCCCTCTGAAAGCTTCGATGACTCTTAGAATAAAATCCAAAGTCCTTACCAAGACCTGCAAGGCCCAACATCTTCTGGGACTTCACTACCTCTCTGAACTCCTCTCCTTGCTTCCTTCTACTCTCTCCCAGGACTCTGCTCTGACCTCCTCGCTGTCCCTCAAAGAGGCCAAACGTTCCCTTATCTCAGGACTTTGCAGTTGCTTTCTCTCTGCCTGGAATGCTCTCCTCCTAGAGAGTCACAAAACTGCCTCTCTCCCTTCATTCTAATCTTCAAGAACTTCCCTCATCACTATCTGAAATATCAACCCTTGTTATCTTTCCCTTGTTTTGTTTTCTTTCAAAGTACTTAATGCTAATGTATTTATTTATTTATTGTGTCTTCCTCCACTAGATTATAAACCTTTTGAAGGTAGGAACGTTGTGTTTTTCACTCTCGATCCTCAATGCCTAGAACAGGGTGAGGACGTAGTAAATGTTAAATAAGTATTTACTGGGTAAGTGAACACATCCCCATCCTCTTCCATAAATTCAGGCCTTCATCCCTCATCCCAGGTGGGGTTCCTGTGTTTCCCCAACTTAAATTCTCCTCCCTTCCATCCACCTCCCCTATGTAAAACAAATCGGGTCCTATCCCTCCCCTACTCAACTGGATAAGGTCCGTGCTTCTTAACATGGGCCTCCATGATAAGCCCTGTAACCTCACTTCCCAATGCTCCTCAACAAAAAATATGGTCTTGGGGATAAGTGGTGATGGAAAAAAGAAAATAAATTTGAAAAATTCATGGTCTTATTTCCACAACTGGTTTGATTCACAATACCGAACGGCACTAAATCACCGAGTCTTGTGGTTCCCTGTCAGTCTGTTTGATAATAGCAAGGAGTGTATTTCAGTTGGTCTCTGACATTTCTAATCTTCCTCAGCAGATAGAGCGGCCCTCAGAGCCTTCTCAGGGCAACCATATCTAACTAAAACCTAAAAATATTTGACTTTTATAGCTATTTATTGTCTATTTGTGGCAAATAATGCCATGTTTTCCATTTGGGATTATGATATCGGATTTGTTTTAAAGATGCATTTAGGTTAAATATATTCATAGACACATTATGTAAATAATGGTTTAGATGATGTGTAAATGTGGCAAAAGTCATGAAGGTGATGGATATATTCTGAAATTTGGGAAACGATGTGTCTGGTCCAGCTAGCCTCTTGGCTGCTCTCTGAGCCATTCTTTCTGGCTTTTGCCCAGGCTGTTGCCCTGTCCAGAATGTTCTTTACCTCCACATGCCAACTTCTTGCTCATATGTAAGGCCCAGCCAGTCGTCACCTCTTCCATAAAGCCTCGCAGAGTGGTAAGGTGGATGAACATTCCCTCTACCAAATCTCTGCTCCTCATGCCCTGTCTTAGACTGTAAGCTTCTCAAGGGAAGGCTAGGATGAGCCCCCTCACGCATAAGTAACTTAGCATGAAGCCTCACATTTGATAGAGACCAGAAGATATTGGTTGAGCAGAATTCATTTTCAAGGACTTAGCCTCATCATCCATCAGTTGGGATCCAAAGTGTCACCGGCCAACTACAGGGTGTGACTGCTGAGGATCCAGGTGGTGTGGCTGCTAACATGCTTCAGTCTAGGAGATATCGAGAGCCATGCAATAAAGAGCTGATCAGCTTGGTGTACGAGTATGTTCTACTCTTGATCTTTGACTAGTTTATAACCTCTGGGGGTATTAGTTTCTTTCTCTGTAAAACTGGGATAATAACACTGAGCAGGCAAGAACCAGGTCTCATTCAATGTGTATCTCCTTTGGACTTGGATAATACATTGTCTGTTGTAATAAAAACTCGAAGGTGCACATACTTTCCCGTTTACAAAATTAAGCTGTGTTCAAAATTAAGCACCTTTCCTTCTTAGAGGGAAGTCTGTCTCCTTACCATAACCTATAAGGTCCATGATCTGACCCCTGCCTGCCTCTCTGATCTCATCTCAGCCTCACTCACCCTTATTTCCTTTCTACTCCTAAAACACACCAAGCCCATTCCTGCCCTGAATTCTTTGCATTTGTTCCCTTGGCCTACAAAGCTTGCCCCAGTTCTTTGCATGGCGGGCTCTTTCTCACTCTTCAGATCACAGCCTAAATGTTACCAAAGAGAAGCCTTCCTCAATCATCGAGCCAGTCCTACACATACATTATCTTGATTTAATGCTCTGCAGAGCATTTATGTTGCTTTCTCATGTTGTTTATTATTTATTTTCCTGCCTGCCTATAAATGCAGTGTTCCCAGCACCTAGGATAATGCCTGGCACACAGGAGATATTCACTACAGACTGCTAAATGAATGGTTTGCAGAATGAACAATCGAGAAAACCGAGGCTCAGAGTGGAGCCATAAATTTCCCAAGGCCACACAGCCAGGAAAGGGCAGGACAGTTCTAACCCCCCAGATCTTTTATTCTTAGGAGTTACTTGGAGAAAATCAAACTTTCAATGGCAGGGAGTTGGTGCTGGTTGAGGCAGGGGCACCCTGGGAGGAGCCTCTTTCTCCACCAGGGCCTGTGCCCACCCCATGGGAACACTCACTGTCCACCTGCAGGAGGTTGGACTGCAGGTCCGGGTGCAGGCGGCCACGGGCTAGGCTGTCACTCAGGTTCCGGTTCAAAGTCAGGACATTCAGCAGAACCTGCGGGAAGCCGAAGGACAGAAGTCAGGGCCACCCCAGAGATGGGGGTTCAGGACTCCACAGTCCTTACCCCTGATCCAGACTCCTTAGTCTTCCTTGCACCAGGAAGGTCATCTGAGCCTCTCAACAGCCCCAGAACACAGGGAGGCCTTTGAATACTGGCCCCATTTTACAGAGGAGAAACCAAGAACCAGAGAATAAAAGTGATTCACTCCCGAGTTTAGAGAGCCAGGGAAGAGGGATCACTACCACCCAGTCTCCTTTAATCTAGCCCAGGGCTAATCTCTCTTCTCCCTGGCCAGGGCAGGGTTAATGGCTAGGGATGGTTTAGGTTACCATGTGGGTACTTTTAGCTTATTGGTTGGGAGTGTGGGTAGGCTCTGGAACCAACTGCCTGCCCCTTCTTACTAAACTGGACTTAACTTCTTAACCCCTCTGGGCCTGTTTCTTCATTACAAAATAGAAATAAGGAAGGTTAAAAGGGTTAACATACATAATGCCATGCCCGGCACTGTAAGAACTCTGTATATGTTAGCTGTTGTTATCTCTATTTTACAGATAAGGAGAGGGGTTCAGAGAGGTTAAGTGAATTCTCTAACATCACACAGTTGGAAATTGGTAGTCCTTGGATAAGGACTCATGAGCATCTGATTCCAAAGCTCAGGTTAGTTAACTTGCCGCCTGCCAAATTAGTGTCTGACACATATATCTGGTGCTCAAAACATTTGTGGAATTGTTGTAACACATTTTGGAGAGTAGCAGACCTTTCCTTTCAAAATCAGACCCTAAAGAAGGAGGCTTGTCTATTCAGATGCTGAGTGGAGCATGATAAGACTTGAGATGGACAGAACCCAACCAGCCCAGATGCTATATCACCCCTCTCAGTTCTACTGGCCCTGCAATTTCTGCAATCCGGGAAGAAAGGGGACTTCAGGGCTTCATTTTCACTAAGAAACTCAGTACAGCCCATGTCCCTAGTGTCCAGGAGGAGCCTGGCACAAAGCAGCCCAGCCATGTGTACTGTGAGTAAAGGATGAGAATAAGCAAGACCCAAGGGCATCTGCAGCCCAGGCCACAGCTCGGCTCCTGGCCACAAAAGGACTACCATGGAGAAAACCTCACCTGGGTCAGGCTGCTGAGGCCCCGGGCAGCTCCATTGGCCCCCAGGGCGAGGTAGGTTCCACAGAGACCCTCTGCTGGCCGGACCACAGTGGGCAGCAGAAAAGACAGTGGCCGCTTCCCTGGCTGTACCGAATTCTCCTGTTGTCAGAGGGCAGAGAGCACAAAGGGGATAAGAGGTGGGGTGAGATAGGGTAAAGGCCACTCCACCACTCTTTCATCCTCTGTCTTTTCTTCTGCATCTTCCACAGACTCAGTTTTCATGGGAGACTGGTCTGTCCTCAGCCCACAGTTTGCTATATGCGAAATGGGCAGGGTCCTCAGGTAACTGGGGTGGATAGTGAACACACTAAGTTCTGGGGCTACCCTGGGTGGCAGGGGAGGGGCCAAGCCAAAAAAGATGGCTATGGGAAGGAAGTACAGGATAACCTCCACCCTGCTCATCTCTGTCTTTGTCCTGCCAGGGCCCCAGCCAGCAGGGTGTTAAAGTGCGGGCCTCCAACTACACAATAATTCCTATCTCCTTCCTCCTTTGGTGCCCAGCAGGAGGGCTGAGCCCCACCACCTCAGTATCACAGTCACAGACCATTAATGCTAAAAAGTACCCAAAGCATAAAATCAGGGGCCAATATCCTCATTGTACAGGTAAAGAAACCAAGGCCCAGAGAGGGGATAAGACTTTCCCCGGGGCACACAATGAGACAGTCACAGAACAGGGCAAGGTTTCTTCAGACCCGCCAGGCTCCAGGCCCCAGACTTGGGCTCCTTTGCTTTATAACAGAAGTTCCTAGAGGTAGTAGGGAGGGACTGTAGTGCATTCTCCTCAGCCTTGGGGTCCCCAGGGTAAGAGGGAAGCAAGACCCTACCAGGCTGGGCGCAGAGTGGTTAGCAGTTCTGTTGGGCCAGGAGAAGTCCAGCATCTGGCTGTTCAGCAGGATCCCCGAGGGGGTGATGAGGCCACTGCCAAAGGGCCGGTTCAGGGAGCTGGGGGCCGAGATTGGGGCCAGGTGAACCCTGAGTCCACCCTCCTTCCTGCCCAGCCCCCATCTCCTTCCTGGTCTAGATGATCTCTTGTGTTAGGTTCTGAGTCTGAGCTGGCATACCTGACCATGGCCACAATGAAGTCGTCAGGGCCCATGATCAGCACCTGGGCCGCTGTGGGAGCCCCATCCAGCTCATAAACAGGCAGCAGTGGGGCAGGGGCTGCCTGGGAGTCATTGATGTGGCCCCGGAGGTAGGCAGCCTCTACCTTGCTGAAAAGACATGGGGTAGAAGATGAACACACAGCAAGTTCTCATTACATTCCACCCATCACACTTTCTGATGTCTGTGCAATTATTTGACTAATATCTGCCTCCCCCATTGGACTATTAGGTCCATGAGAACAGATTACTTATTCTTAGCATATGGGCAACATTCAGGAACGAGTTGTTAAACTGAATGAATTTATTTAGGTGTTATTCAGATTCTCTTCTACAGCTAACTTTCAATGTATTTAGTGCTTAAATCAAGAGTCTTTTAGTTACTTGACTTTACTCATTTAATCCTTTTCTGGATTAAATGTACCTGGGCCATAGTGGATGCTTAGAAAATATTTGTTTTGATATGAACTGAATTCACTTAACCTAACATTTGTAGTCCAGAAATTAAGTTTCATTAAGGGTTTATTATGTGTGTGTGTGGTGGTGGAGGGAGGTGGTTGTATACAGGAATCTTTACTTCCTATTAGAGTTTTTTTTGAAGACAGAAAGACTCAGCACATAGTAAGCCCTTAATAAATATTTATTGGATGAGTTAGCTGAATGGATTTAATATAGGTATGTGTGTATGTTTTAGAGCTGAATTTGCATTCATCTTGAAAACAAATTACGAAATTATGAAAATACAAATTTTCATTAACTATATTTTTAATTTCTGATTTTTTCCTTAGCTAGCCTTTAAGTCAGTTATAGTAGAAGTAAAATAGTAACTATTCCTACCCCTATTGCCAATTAATAATAGTGATGATATTTTTAAAATATTTATGATGTGTCAGACATGTTCAGTGCTTTGCATGTATGATCTTGCTTGGTCCTCACCATGACCTCATGAGGTTGGCACCATTATTGTCGGGCCCCCTTATAGAAACTGAGCTTTAGAGGGCTTGAGGCTGCATAGCTAGTGGGTGGAGAATCTCGGATTTGAACTGAGTCAGTCTGACAAGAGCCCACAATCTTACCACTATGTCAGGCTGCTAATGTAGATACATTATAATCAAAATCACTGCCACCTCCAATATTTTTTTAGAGACTCTGTTCATTGTTATTAGGCTTTCTTTTTCCACTCAAATGGTGGAACAGATGAGCGTATTATGTATGTACCCCTCTATGATCAAAAAATTTTGAGCGCCATGTAAAATAGAGCAACTCATTATACAGATGGGAAAACTGAGGTATAGGAGAGGCACCCATAGTCATATTGTGAATTGGGGTTAAGCTGAAGTTGACTTGGGACTTCCGGCCTATTGCTCCACTGGCTGCTTTTCACCTGATCCTTTCCCCATACCCTCCACCACCTCACCAGTCCCCAAGGTCCTGCCACGGGACCCACCTTAGCATATCGTCCATGCTCTCAGTGATGGTAGAGTCATAGATGGGGTCTCCCAGTCTGCTGGCCAGGGCTAATGCAATCTTCAGGGTCTGAAAACAAAGCAGAGGTGCAGCAGAGGCTTCCAGGCACCTCCTAGCACCCACACCCAGAATCCTCGTGTGTGATAAAACATAGAAGGCATTTAGTTCTACCCCATGGCAGCACTCCATCTCCCCACTCCCAGTGTCCCCACTGCACAGTAGGATGGAGGGGTTGGCCTTACCTCTGCCACCCAGTGAAGAGCCTGTTCCCGGGATACCAGGCTGGTGAGATTGAAGCCCTCGAGGATGTTGAGAGCACTGATGAGGGCAGGGCCTGTGTGCGGGGGTGGGGGACTGAGAACCAGGTGGCCTGAAAGGACAGGAAATGACCAGATGGCAGGGGACAGGTCAAGGCATCTCACATCCCACTATCTCACAGACTGAGACCACTGTACTGAACTCCCTCATCATATAGGGGAAAAACACTGAGAGGCAAAGGGACCCACCCAAGTTCACATGGCAAGTCAAGGACAGGGCCAAGACTCCAACCCAGAACATTGGTCTTCAGTTTCCTCTTCCATATGAGGAAACTAGGGCTCAAGAGGACTGCCCAGGGCCACAATGCAGGCCATTGGCAGAGCATGTCCAGATGTTCGGATTCCTGGTCTACCGTGTGTCTCCTTCAGCTCCTCCCACAGGCCAGGATACTGTTCAGGGCCCCTGATGGTCCTCCCCCTGAAACTTCTTGGGAGCAGTAACCTCCCAAGGTCCTTTGATTTGGACATCAAAGGAGTAATAATACCTGACATAACTAATTAACTCATTTAGTCTTCAGAATGGGTACTGCTATCACCCTCATTTTGCAGGTGAGAAAACTGAGGCACAGAGAGGCAGCTGGTCCAATGTTATAGGAGATAAGTGGAACCCAGAGTACTCATGGTGCTGGCATTGCCAAGAGAACCCAGGCTGGGTAGGGGAATGGAAAATCAAATTCAATGCCCATTCAGATCAGAGCAACTTCTAACATCATCTCATCAAATCCTCATGGCCATCCTGAGAGGTAGCCACTATTATCTCCATTATAAGGAGGGCACCAAGGCTCAGAGTGGGAAGTGACTAGTTCAAGGTGAATGGCATTGCTGGTACTCAGACCCAGGTCTTCCTGGCTCCCTAGCTATGCTCTTCCTCTGCTCCATATACCACCGCCTCTGGTAGGAATCAGGCTGGAGATTGAGACCTGGAAAGCTGAACTCAGAGGTGGCCTCTGATGGGGCTTGAGGTAATCTGGGCCTCCTAGAGGAAAGAGAACCTGCAAACCTCCTGAGGGACCTAGGAACCCACTACTTTGGGTTCAGCAAACATGGACTTCACCCATGTCATAAACTTGGCTTTCCGGTTCATCATTGGTTTTGAGTTTGACAGGTTAAGTTCTATTCCTTCCCTGGGCCCTCAGTTTCCTTTTGGCATAATTAGGGGACAGGTGTATGACTGTCTTGAAAAGTTTGTTATAACCAGAAGCTTAGATGAACGTCAGTCTTATGAATTCTTACGAAGTACAGGACATTGAGAGTGGGACTGGAAATGGGTCGAGGCAACACAAAGCCCCAGTCAAGAAAACCTATGCCAGGACCCCAACTCTAGGCCTGAATCTTTGGCCAGATCCTGAATACTTGGGGTAACTGACTCCATGACTACTTCAGAAGGTAAGCTTGCTCTGGCTTGCTTCATTAGTTAGCTGTCCAGGAGCTCAATGCCTCAGTTTCTCTCCTGTGAAATGGAGAGGAGTCTTTTGGCCAAAAGCATACAGCGATGGATTGGGAGGCTTCTCCTGAGCGGGGACCCTGGGAGCTGGGGGAGAGGTCACCTCTGTACACGCCACACACAGGCTTCTCCACGAGGGCACTGTAGTTGCTGAAGTCCTCCTCAGTTATAACACCCCCTGCGTGCTGAGCCTGGAAGGGAGAGAATGGCCCCCCCACCACTGTAAGCCACACATCAGAGTCAGCATGTGAATTTGGCCTATGATACATGTTTGGATCAGAAACGGATCAGAGATGCATCAGATGTTTATAATTTTTGTGCCTTCTGCAACTCACGTCATGGCCTTTAGTGACCTCATCAGCCCTGGGTAGCCCAGAAAAAGGGGAAAAAGCATTAACATTGAGTACCTACTATGTGCAAGAAATTGTGCTGGGGACATTCTATGAATGGCCTTCTCAGTTTGGGATTCAAGGCCCCTAGTGATCTGGCGCTTGCCTACATCTCTGCTTCATGTCCTGCTGGTCCCCAGTGACCTGCAGTTCCTGAACCCATGATTCTGTGTCTCTGCACATACCACCCTCTCTGCCTAAGAAAAATGAAACTTTTCTACTTACAGCAGTACTTGCCTGAGAAATATCAAAACTGAATTCTGCATTTCACTAGAAGCAACTAAAGCCACCATGAAACCATGGATGACCCTGGTAGGAATGATGTAACTGAGCACTCTGCTGACCAGTGAACCAGTCTTGTACAAACTAGTGGGCTCATTTCATACTATCCAGCATGCTAATTTTCAACCCTAAATTAGCATAACACTAGGAATCCTCTTCTTTTTTAGTACTTTAAACCTCTGCCTTCTAATCCACCCTAAGTGAACTATACATTGAATTTCTTGGCTGGTGTGTGTTCCTTTATCTGACAAGTAACAAACTCAACTTTGGATTTTTTTTTCTTTTAAAGCTCTGATGGTCTTTGTTAGAGAGAGTCTCCTTCATTTCCCTCTCCACCTCCAGGAAAGGATACACAACCCAGATCTGGCTAATCAGCATTTCTTTTCATGGCACCGTGATTGGTTTGGGAATAGTCATGAGACCTTGACAAGCCAATGAGACATAACCTTGAGGCTTTTGCTGGAATTATTGGAATGAGAAATGCTCTTTCTCTAGGATGGCTTGCTGGAAAGATGGCTGATGGGGAGCAGGTGTGGAAAGGATCCAAGAGAGAATGAATTGAAACAGGGGAAAGTAGAGTCATGAGACAGAATGAGAGACAGACCAAGTCTCGACAACGTGGGTGGAGCCCCTAGATCTAGCAGACCTAAAGCCAGTACTCTGCTGGACTTTCTAGTTAAGTCCATTTGAGATGGGCTTCTATCATTACATCCATTCCTCCAATGCCCAGCACAGGGCCTGGCACAGAGTGGGTACTTCATAAATGTAGAACGAATGATGGACCTATGCAATTCCTACAACTGTATAGCAGAGATAGGTATTATCACCCCCATTGCAGAACTGAGAGAACCACTGAGTTGGTCTGTGCATCCTTACCTTGAATGTCATTTTCCATTAGGAATTTTCAAATCTTGACAACAGTTCTCAGAATCCATTACTGCCTCAGACTAAGACTCTTTTGGGTTGGTTGGTAGGCCCTTATGTTAATCCCCGCAGTCCCAATGAAGGAGGCACTTCCCTCAGTCCCCAGAAAACCCAAGGGCAGGGTGGGATTGTGGGCTGAGGGAAGTTAAAGCTGATCCTGGGTCTCTATCAGGCCTGGGAGGGACTGGATAGGCCCCTGCACAGGTTGGTGCCAGCCCAGGGGAGCCCAAAGTTATGACTCTCAATCAAGACAGAACGTTTTCATCCCCAGCAGGTTCTTCCTGATGCATCCCAATCCAGCCCTCCCACTCCAACAGCCAGTGATCTGATTCCTAGTATCAGAGGTTAGTTGTGCCTATTCTAGAATTTCAAGTAAAAAGAATCCCAGTAAATATATTTACAGAGAAAGGGAAGGAAGGAAGGAAGGAAGGAAGGAAGGAAGGAAGGAAGGAAGGGAGGGGGAAGAGGCTGTTCCTGCAGTAGGGCCCTTTAGGGTAGAGGGGATCCACACATGCTCACCTCAGCCACCATCTCCAGCGTGAGGTTCCCACCAGCATAGAAGGCGGCGGGGCCGTAGGTGCCGAGCACATCCAGCACCATGGCCAGGTCAGGCCGATGCATCAGCGAACCAGGGAGGGGTGGGCGGCCGGATGGCAGGAACATCTCATGGAAGCGCTCGGACGCATCAGGTGGCAGCTGTTCTGCCAGGGCACGTGCTGTGGGCAGGGACAGGAGGCTGGGCAGGGGGCACCAGGGCTGAACCCAAGAGCTGAGATGTGTAATAGGTGGGGTAGATGAGGACTGAGTGTCTGGTCCTAAGAATTTGGTCCCCCAGGAGCCTGTTATGGGGAAGTTAGGGGTGTATATGGGCCCTTCCCAGATTTCTTCATTTCAGTCTGCCTCCTGATGAGGGTTGGGGTTATTCTGAGGTGCACACTAGAAGAGAAGTGCTTTCTGGTTTGGGCTCCAACTCTCCTCTCCCCTCTCCATCAACCTCATGCCTTTCCCCCCACCCCCAGGCTCCACTGACCTAGATCATGGGTCACGTTGAAGCCATCTTGGGCCACAGCTGCTGCGAAGGCCAGGACTTGGTACCATGGCAGCCTGGGGGGGCCGGAGAGCAGGGGGTGGAGGAGGTCCTGGGGGGAGGAGGAGGGGTCCTGGGGGAAGGGGGGTTCCTGGGAAGGAGAGTCCTGGCAAGGGAAGGGGATATTAGGAGGGGGAATTTGGAAGGGAAGAATCCAGGAAGGTAGGAGGCCACCAAAGGAGGGGTACAGGCAGGGGGCCCCGGTCCCCAGGGGGAAGGTCTTTACCTGCCATAGAGCTGGTGAGCTTCATGTAACCCCTTCACCATTCCGGGAACCCCCACCAAGAGCCCAGGCTGGGCGAGGCGGGCAGGCGAGGGAGAGAGGAGACCAGGTCACTGGAAGGGGGGGGCTGGGCTGAACTCTGCAGAGCCCCAAGCCAGGGATGGGGGCTGGCACAGGGGAGAGACACAGGCCAAGTATCCCAGAGGAGGGAGAAGCTGTCCCAGCAGGCATCTTCCCTCCCATCTCCCTGACTTCCTATCAGCAAACGCAGAAAGGCCTCCTTTACCTATCACAGTTGAGGGACTTATAAATTAAGCAAGCCCTTTTAAGAGCCAGGACATAACCAATTTCGATGGAAACCCATCTATATTGGATTATGCCTTTTCCTGCTTTTTAAAATAGTGGGCAAGGGACCTTCATTTTACCTTTTCTTATCACACCACCATTACTGGGAGCTGCAATGATTCAGGAGTGTGTTGGGCTTTTACCTCTGCACTAAGTATCTATGTTTCCAAGTTATTCCATTTCTGCCTTTGCTCTCAGCGGAGAGTGGGTTTTCCTCTAGCAGTTCCTCTCTAATTGTCCAATATGTCATGGGCCGGGACAGTCACAGCCAACAGGCTCAGAGTGGGGTGTGTGAATGAGAGTGAGGCAGCTCTGACGTCACAGGCAGCCGAGTGGTCTTTTTCTCCTTTCTACGTGCCAGACAGGGAGGTTGCTAGAGAAGTTAAGATGTTCCCTTAGTGCCTGTCAGCCACCACCCAGATTTTTTTTGTTCATGATTTTATTTGAGGGGTTGCCTGTCTGCCTCATAGCCTAAGGGTATCCTGCTCAACGCATTTCCTCACCTCTATAGTAAATACTCAGCAAAGTAACGCTTGGGTTAGCAGAAGGGCAGTAAAGGGAGACTCCCCCCATACTCTTTTCTCACCAGGGTCCCCACCTTGGTTTCCCAGGATCTCTGCAAGGCCTCTTCCCTGAGAGCCCCTGGTGCAGACTCCCGGAAATCAATCAGGTGGCTCTCGTTCCGTCGGATGTCATGTACCAGCATCACGCCCCCACTGGAACAAACACAGAAAGGGGAAGGTGAAGAAAAGATGTCACCCCTTTGAACAATTAACCTGCCACCCCTCAACCCCCCATGGTGATGGCTGTAGGCTCGGTTTGTCACCAGGAGCCAGGTGTTTGAGCTCCCACCCCAACAGGGATTCAGAGGCTCAGCCACACCACAAGGGTAGGGAGTGAAATCAAGGCAGAGATCCAGAGTTCATGGACCTCCTTCAGCCTGTCACTGGAGACTTTAATCCCAGATTAGGAAAAACCCAGAGAGTGGGAGAGCAGGATGTTCTGCCCCACCCCCACCCCAGACCACAGCTGGACCCCTGCCAGCTTCCTGCACCTGCCTCCTTGGTATGCCTCCACTCCCTCTCCCAGGACTGAATTATGTAAGAACAGATTGTGCAAAACCAAAAGGGGGGATTTCTTTGAAAGGGCCTAGAGGACTGGTCTTACAGGAACCACGACATGGACTTTGTCAGCTTGTCCCTTTTCTGTGGCTTGTCCCTTTTCTGTGGCTTGTTTCTATTTGAGATGGTGGTTGCATCTGAGATGGCTGGCCTGTAGCCAGGTAACATAATAAAGACAGCAGGACAGATAAACAATAGGGAGTGGTAGCAACTGTGGCAAAGTATACAGGCACAGAATGGGAAGCTGCTTCTGTTCAGGTCCAGATAATTGCAGCCATGTGGAACTGTGAGCCTAGTGTTACCAGGTCTCTCCAGGTTCAAGAGATATTGGAAAGTCTCAACTTTTTAATAAAAGGAAAACGTATTTTTAAAAATTTAACTCTGCAAACCAAACCAGTCTGTGTTCTGGGTGTGGCCCATGGTGGGCCGCTTTGTCATCTCTGTTTTAAGAATTCTTAGCCTGGGGTGTATTTTTGGAGGGTGGAGGGACCATAGCTTTCATCACACGCACAGGGACTTGTGCACCTAAAATTTTAAGTATCAACTGCCTTAATTAATGACAGTATACCCCCACCTGTGCACCTCACCTTATAATTTACAAAATCCTTTTCCAAGTTAACAACAACAAAAGCAGCTTTTGAAAACACCTCCTCTCACTCCATGTAGGGAGAAGGAGATGAAATTGGGTGTAGAAAGGGAAAATATAAGGAGTTGGGGCCCATGTGTCTCTCTGCTGAAGCTTGGAGGCCCCTCTATATGAGATCCACAGACCAGGACATGCAATTAGGCCTGGGGGACCCCAACGTCCACAGCGGGGAGTGCCTTACCCGCCCAGGCCAGAACTGTGCGGAGCCACGATCCCCAAACACAGGGCTGCTGCCACCGCTGCATCCACAGAGGATCCCTGTTTACTGAGCACCTCGATGCCCAGTGATGTGCAACGGGCGGCATCGGTCACCACGGCACCCTGGTGGAAGATCTGGGAGGGAAAGGGGATTAGGTGGGGACAGTAGGTGCCCCCTGCTTCCCTAGGTTACCTTCACTAAATCAAGAACTTCCACGGGGTCAGGGGTGCTGGCGGCAGCCCTGTCCTCTTGTCTCCTTAATTCTCCCCTATTTCCCATCTCTTCCCTCATTACCTCAAGTGCCTCTTACCTGCGCAAGGCCCATCCTTGCTCTGCCCCTTCTTGCCCGCAGCCCCTCCCTTCGGGACCTTCCTCTCCCTTGTCGCCACCCTCTCCCTTTTCCAATTCCTGGCCCACTTCCACCACTCGCCCATTCCCTAATTCCCATGGTCTCCTCAAGTGATTTCTCACCTGAGGGTCCCCGAAATAGATCTGCATGATGAGCGCCACAGTGACACCCGTGGCAAAGGTGAGGCAGGCTGTGACTATGACCGTGAGCCCGTCCTGACGACAGGAGCACTCCGCCGCTGCTGCTGAGAACGGATCTTTGCGCGTCTCCCGCAAAGGCGACCCGTCCTGGCTGCCCATCTCCGATGATGACGACGGCAGCCGCTGCAGCCGCGCCGACTTCAGGAAGGAGTCTGGGTCTGTGGGTGGCCGGGGGTCGGTCTGGACTCTTCTTACCCCGCCCTGCCCGCCCTCCAGGCGGGGCTATTCCCCGTGCCTCCTCTCCCCATTCCCATCAAAACCCCACTAGATAGCACCACCTTTTATCGTGTCCCCTGCCCAGGGCTGGTGGGGGTGGCAGTCAGGGCTGGGAAGAGATAGGGACCATCAGCTGGGAAGCAAAGGGGCCGGTTTACAGCCCCTAAGCCAAACTTTCCCGGACCCAAAGCTGAGAACACTTCCTGGAGAGGCGGGGGTTGGACCCTCCCTGGAAACCAGATACGGCCTGAGCTAGGCCCTGCCTTCTATGCAAGGAGGCTGCTACCTAAACTAAGTGTAGGGACCCTGACTCCCAACCCTGCTTCAGTTATTCATTCATTCATTCATTCATTCAACAAATATGGAAGGTATGCTATGTTTTGGCCTGTGCTACATACTAGGAGAAAGGCACAGACAGTTCCTGCCCTCTGGGGTTCACAGACTAGTCGGGGGAGGGGGGAAGGCAATAATCAGTTCAACAAAGGAGTATATAATACAAGTTGTGACAGGTGCTATGAAGAGAAAAGATAAAATAAAACAATAGCAGTGTGTTGGGGGCTGCTTAGCTGGGGAAATCAGCCATGGCCTCAAAGCAGAAGTGACTTTTAAGCTGGGAACTAAGGGATGAGAAGGAGCCAACCATATGTACAGCAAGTGATGAGTAGGTAGTATTCCAGAAACAAAGAACATTAGGTGCAAAGGCCCTAAGGTAGGAATGAAATGGCACATAAGAAAAAAATAACCAAGCCCTGGGTGGTTCCAGTGTAGTGAGCAGTGGGGTGGAGGCTAGGCCAGATCACTTGGGGCTTCTTGGCTTAGTGAGAAGCTTAGATTTACCCTAAGAGCAATGGGAGGCCACTGAAGAGTTTTAAGTGAAAACGTGAAACCATCTGTTTTATGTATTAAAAAGATCCCTCTGGGCCCTGGCCAGTGTAGCTCAGTGGATTGAGCGCAGGCTGGGAACCAGAGGGTCCCAGTTTGATTCCCAGTCAGGGCACATGCCTGGGTTGCGGGCCAGGTCCCCACTGAGGGCCATGTGAGAGGCAACCACACGTTGAAGTTTCTCTCCCTCTCTGTCTCCCTCCCTTCCCCTCTGTCTAAAAATAAATAAATAAAAAGATCCCTCTGGATGTAGGAGTGGAGGCAGGGAGACCTGAAAGCCACTTACTTGCTGAGTGTCTATGGATAAGTCACTTCATGTTAAGAGCCTCACTTACCTCATCCTAATAATGGAATTAATCCCTAATTGGCAGGATGGGTATAAAGATTCCATGAAGTAATGTCTACCAGGCACCCTGTAGGTGCTCACTCAAAGTTATTTGCATTCTTTTTCAACATTGGTCATGGCTGGGAGACCTTCTTCTATCCCATAGTTCCTTCCCCTGGGTGCTATCAGCCTTGAACCCAGGCCTCTAAATGGCCTAAAGGTCCTGGGTGTTTGCGAACAGCAAAGAAATAGATTGGTACCTTGACCTTAGTACCTTGCTGTACTTACAATGTGTTTTTAAAAGTTCATTCATTCATGCCCTGGCTGTTGTGGCTCAGTAGATTGAGCACCAGCCTGTAAACCCAAAGGTCGCCAGTTCAATTCCCAGTCAGGGCACATGCCTGGTCTGTGGGCCAGGTCCCTGGTTGGGGGCAAGTGAGAGGCAACTGTTCTTCTCTCACACAATGATATTTCTCTCCCTTTCTGTCTCTTTCCCATCCTCTCTCTCTAAAAGTAAATAAAATCTTTTTTAAAAAAAGTTCATTCATTCAATAAGCATTTTTTGATCACTTGCTTCTGTGCACTAAGAGTATAACCTCTTTAAAAGTCTGTGGGATACTATTAAATATTGACTGCTATATTTTCCTATTTAAAATTGGTTTACCACTGCCAACATCATAAAAATGTAAGCTCCTGACCTGGTATTCAAGGCCCTGTGTAATCCACACTCTCTTATGTAAATAAAAACCACATACATATACAGATAATTTTTAGAAATTATTTATCATGGTTACTTTTGGGAAAAGATCCTGAAGGTGGGAATGAGATGGGGTGGGAGAATATTTTATTTGAAATTTTTAATATTTATATACATTTCTTTCATTTAAAAAGTCAATATATATATTTTTAAATAAAAAGGAAAATTTTCGGGGTGATAGCAATGGAAAAAGAAATTTTTACTTGTCCTCACTATTCCTTGTTTACTTATTCATATATTTATTTTTACCTTGAACGTGTAATTTAAATTTTTATTTAAAAAAGAAGATTGTCTTCCAGAAGCCTCCTTCAGTTCATCATTGCATCTAATGCTCCAGTACCACCGAGTCTGTAAATAAAACTGGAATTCATTCGACAAACAGATGTTAAACACCCACCGTGGCCACACAACTCTCTTTGGCCCCTAGAGGTTTCAAAAGAACTGCAGGAAATGGTTTTGAACTTATATTTACTGACACTGACTGTATACCAGGCACTTCACATACATTTCCTCATTTAAGTGTTCCCATAAATGTTATGAGACAGGCCCACTCTCCATTTTAAAGATGAGGAAACTGGGGCTGAGAAAGGTGATACTGCCTGCTTAAGATCATAAGTAAATAAATGGCAGGACCAAGAGTCTGTGCGATTCAAAAACCTCCTTTCCATTCCTTTATATGTCACCAGGAACCATTTTCCCCCTCAAAAACCAAACTTATGAGAATCCAGGAGAGGAAGGTAATATCAGAGTTGGACCTATTCAAGACTTTTTGTTCCACCAATTATTAAGTTATTCATTTATTCAACAAAATATTTACTGAGTACCCTACTGTGTAAGTACTGGGGCAATAATATCATTGATTTTACTAATATGTCAGAGCAACAGCAGGACACTGGGAAAAGGTTAGTTTGGGACCAGAATAAACAAGTCTTTTGGGAGAAAGGTGAGTTTAATTTTAGCTATTCTGAATTTGTGTAACACCAGTAGGAGTTGTCTGGAGGCAGCTGACCTAGTAGGCTTCTAATTTGTATGTGCTTAGACACCATTCCCCATTCAATTTTCCTTAGAGAATACTATCCCCCCTCTCATTCCTCATTCCCTCATTCCTGACTAGAGTTAAATATAAGACCTAGGCCTAGCCAATCAGAACAGGCACCTCTGTACAGTGATTGGTTCAGGGACAGGCATATGACCAACGCCAGGCCAATTAGATTCAAACTTTGTTCTTTTGCTGCAACTACTGGGAAAGAGAAAGGTTTTCTTTCTATTTAGGCTACTAAGATGATAAGATGTAAGCCTGTTGCTGCTGGGGGCAACTTGCCTCCACAAAATGGGGATGGGAGGCTTTCTGAAGATGAAGCCCATAAATAGGAAAGCCAAGCAAAAGATGGGGAAAAGCCCATTCCTTTTTAGGAACCTCAACGCAGCTTTGCCTGAAGCCCCATAACCCCAAACTTTTCAGTTATGCTGTCCAATAAAATTCTCTTTTTAGATGTAGCTCAGTTTTAACTGAGTTTATGACAAAAGAACCCTTAATAGAGTCTACTTGGTAAGTCTAGAGCTCAGGAGAGAGGTCTTTGCTGGAGACTAAGGTCCTCTCTGGCTTGCTTGGAAAATCACTAAAGATTGTTAAACCAGGGAATGACATGATGAGAAGTGCAGGGTAGTAGATGGATTGGGATTGGGTGGGAGGCAGGGAGAGGCAGGAGGCAGGAAGCATAGCTAGAAGCCTATGGTAACACAGATAAGAGAGAATGGTGGGTTAGTCTACAGTGGTGATGACAGGGATGGTGTGATGGAATTTGAAAGATACTTAGGAGGGGGACAGAGAACATCTGATCACCATTTGGAAGTGCGAGAAAGGAACTGGATGATAGGTAGCTCCTGGGAGACTGCATGAATGGCAGTATCATTGAGAATGACACTGGGAGAAGAGCAGGTATACAGAGAAGAGATGCTGAGTTCAGCATAGAACATGCTGAAGGTGAGGCAGGTGCCTTGGAGAGAGAGGAACACATGGGCCTGGAGTTCCGAAAAGAGTAAAGAAAGTAATATTCCAAACTTGGGGTGGTCATCACCTAGCTCTGTTTTCCACGGGGTCTGCTGTGGGGGGACTAGCACTCCATTCTAGGGCATGACAAGCTGGAGGGTTCTGGATAAGCGACAGGGCAGTGCCACTAGGTGGCACCACCAGGTTGAGAACGTAGGAGGCCATGTTAGCCAGCAGGCTGGTCCAGCTGGGCCAAAGGAGGCTTTGAGCTGGGAAGCAGTGCTGGGAGACATGGCACTGAAACGAATACACAGATATGATGGCAAGGTCCTTGGAACCTTAGTGCACAACCCTGGCCTAAAATGCAGGTTCCCAGAAACTCAGGTGACTGGGATCTCGGCTGGATTTTTGTACAGATTAGGGCAGAGTCTATATTAACTCCCCACAGTACTCCCTGAGGTTTCAGAACTCCTTCTGCTGTCTTCTTTTATCCTGAGATCTTCTTTCTCATTCATTCATTTATTCATTCAATGATTTTTATTGGTGCTTAGCACTGTGCTGAATGGTGGAAAAAGGATGGTGAACAAAACAGTCATGATCTCACCCTCAGATTTACAGGCATCGAGTAATTACATGATCACACAAATAAATAATACAGATTTTGGTAAGCACAATTATATGGGGCCAGGAGAAAACATATCATGGGTTTTCAATCTGTAAGCTGGGAGAGAGAGGCATTCCCAGTTAAACCGGAAGAGGAAGCTAAGGGTAGGTGTGCCCATTGTCACACAGTGAGCCAGGGCAATCTGGGACCAGAACTGGCACTCCTGCCTCTGAATAAAGGACCTGGTTCAGGATAGTATCTACCAAAACATATCTTCCCACTCCCCTTCCTGCTGCCTCCTGATTTCAGGGCTACTCCCTCTGAAAAAAAAAGTTTTGACCTGCAGCTTTGACTTTTGATGCCCATAAGGCTCCCTATCATCATCACACACCCTCCAGGTAGGATACAGTCTATTCAGGTTGGCAGTGGCTGGTGGTCAAGGCCAGATGATCAGAAAGTTATGGAGGGGGGAAAATTTTGGGACTGTAAAACTGGGAGTAGCTACAGAAGGACCAAGTTAGCGAGGGCTGGGCCATAGAAGCAGGTTCTGACAGGCTGGTAAGGGCTAGGACTCAAGTGCAGGCACTGGGAGGAAGAGAGAGTGAAGCAGAAGGATGCTCTAATGCCAGGAAGTGACGTTGAGGGAAAGAGGGATGGGGGATGGAGGATGAAGAAGGGATGGAGAGGATAGAGCTGGGCCACATGGATAGCAGGGAGAGCATTAGGGAAGAAATGCTCTGAGAGCTTTTGGCTCTCAGGTCTCCCTACTCCCAACCCTTGCAGTCCCTGCAGAGGGCTAAGAAGAACACAGTGAAATTCTGAAGCCTGCTTCCAGCGTACCTTACTAACATCCTGGCCTGATCTATGGCTCTGGTACTGGTGAGGTAATCCACAGGGCAGCAAAGGCATTCTAGTCCCCAAGGACTTTGAGAGGTCATTCAGTTCATCCCCCTGTCTCCCAATATCCAGCAAATATAGAAGGAATCATATTCTCTTTACCCCTCCCTGGACATGAAGAGATTCTCAGCTTCTCCCCATGGTCTCTCCTTCCCACAGTCCCTAACTGTGGGGAAGTTCTTCTCAAGACCTAGCCTCTATTCATCCTGCTGCAATCGCTAACTTGGTTTCTCCTATCCTGTTCTCTGTGACTAGAGAAAAGCCTCTTGTGGGTGATCACAGCTATTCCTCAGGATCTCCCCTCCAACATTCCTTTATTAGTTGGTTCTTTCCAAAAGGTAACCCCCATCCCTCCTACTGCAGTCTCTGGCATCATTCTCCCTTGTCGCATCCTAGACTCCAAGGCAGAAATGCATTCCCAACCCCATCAGATAATTAACAGAGAAAAGGGAGAAGAGAAAGGTCCAGGAGAAAGGAAATAAATTAAGGAGATGGAAGCTGGAGGTAACGCTCCGCGTAGATGGAGGACCAGGGGCGTCCCAGGGGGCAGGAACGGGGTCAGCGGGGCTCACCTGTATCGGGGTCTCCCAGGAAGGCGTCCTCGTCCTTGCGGCCCCTCAGAGGGACCGCGGGCGCGGGCTCGTCCTCTGGCAGCCGCGGGAAGCTGGTGATGCTCATGTAGTCCACAGGCGAGTAGGCGCCCAGGGAGCTCTCCTGACTGGCTTGGTTCTCCGCCGCCATCCTCGCCCGCGCCCCCCCAGCAGCGCAGCGCCTGCCGGAAGTGGTGCGGCGGGGGCCGGGCAGGGCGGGGCCTGATCTCCGGGGCGCCGGGAGGGGGCGCCTCGCCCCCACCCTAACGCGTGTCAGGGTCGGACTCGCTTCCGCCTGCTTAGTGCTGTCAGCCTGCAGTGAGTGCGCAGGTGAGGATGGAGTTACAGATGCAGAGGCCGGAGGGCAAGCCCGGGTCGCGAAGTCGGAGGGGTCCGGGTGGGGGGAAAGAGCACGCTACAAGCATCGCCTTAGCGGTTCAGGACACCTTATGCAGCCCGGGGGCCAAATCCCTTCCAGTTTCAGCTAGAATTCTCCTCAGACCTCAGATTCCTCCCTCGGCCCACAGACTCTTCCACTGACTGCAAACCTCTTCGTGACCTCAGATACTCCTCAGATCCCAAACTCCTGCTCAGGCCCCAGACCCCTTCTTGGATTCCAAGATGCTCCGATCTCAGACTCCTCCGACCCCAGATTCCTTTTTCAACCTCAGACTTTGCCTTCATCCCTCAACCCCCAGCTCCTCCCCACACCTGCTTCATCCTCAGACTGTTTCTTCACCTGGAGATCCCTCCTTGGACATCTCTTCTCAGAAGTCAGATCCCTCACTGGACCCCCGACACTTCTCAGACTCCTCTTTCAAGCCCAACCCCTCCTGGGACTCTTGACCTAAACTTGAGTGTGTGTTAGGATCCTTAAGAGCAGATCCCTAGATTCCACTCTAGAGATCATGATTTAGTACGCTGGGATGGGGTCTCTGGAACCTGAATATTTATCATCATTTTAAGAGTTTTTGATGTGGTTCTGGAAAGGGCGCCTTAAGAAAGAAAGAATGGGCATGATGGTATGGCAGGAGTGGGATAGGGTGGGGAGAGTGGGGAGTGGGTCTGTAGTTTAGGTGTCTGTGTTCTATTTCCTGTGCTACCACCTACAAACCGTGTGATCTTGGGCAAGACACTCAATCTCCTTGAGAATATCAGTTTCCTCATCTGAAAACTGGAGAGAATAATAGTATCCATCTCAGGAGGTTGTTGTGAGGATTAAATAACACGTAGAAAACTCTTAATATAGGCCTCAGCCCTACTTAATAAATGTCATTATTATCATTATTTTCATATCCTTAATCTTGTGGATTCTCATTTCATCCAACCCTATCCACCTTCCCATTCTTAGGAATTCCAACTACACTATAGCCTGCACTACTTCCCCATCTCCAAAGGTGATGGGGTCACTCTTTTATTTTTTTTTTTTAGATTATGTATGTATGTATGTATTTTTAGAGAGAGGGGAAGCGTGGGAGAAAGAGAGGGAGAAAAGCATCTGTCGGTGGCCTACAACCCAGGCATGTCCCGGGCGTGTACCCTGATCAACAGGCGACCTTTCGGTTTGTGGGAGGATGCCCAATCCACTGAGCTACACCAGTGAGAGCGAGGGGTTCACTCTTTATAAGGCCACTTGTCCAAACTTTCTTGTACACTTCACAGGTGGAGGGAGGAGGCTGGTGAAGCCCCTGGTACATCACCTCTTCCAACCCCAGGACAATTTGAAAATCTACTGTGGCCCAGAACATGCATTGCCACCTGTTGACAGGAGGGGGCAGCAGTGTGTTGGAAACAGCTCTAGAACGTGAGAGAAGAGGGTTGAAGAAAGGAGAGAGGAAAAGGGTTGCCCAGAGCTGTGTGTCTGGGATGGGTAGATGACTATCTATCTATACCTGGGACTGTGTACCCATTGCTTGTGCCTTCCTCCCTACAGAGAGGCTAGCATTTTCTCAGTGAGGTCCATTGGGTTTATTATGCTTCAGTGAAATATGATCCCCCCAATAGGGGCTATCCCAACTAAATGAGGTCTTATTGCCTCATTGGTGTCCATTTCCCTCAGTGAGGTTTGAGTCCCCTCAGTGGTGTCAATATCTGTTTAGTAAAGTCTATATCTTCTGTATCTCCTAGAGTGAAGTCCATGTCCCCTCAGTAGGGTCAGTGACCTTCAATGCCATTCATGTCCTATTAGAAGGGTCCACAGAACTTCAGCGACATATGAGACCCCTAAGTAAGGACTATGCTCCCTTAGTGGAGTCCATGTTCCTTCAGTGACGTGTGTGCCCATTTGGTGTAGTTAATGTCTCCTCATTGAAGTTTCTGTCTCCTCTCTGGGATCCATGTTCACTCCATGAGGTCTGAGACCCTCCCCTCAGAACTGGGTAGGCTCTGATCTTAGGTTCGACCATGGAAAGATTTTTTTTCAGTTTAGGGTGTGCTGGGCTTGTGGTTAGCTGGGCAAAGAACAAAGGTGCAGGTGAGAAGGGAGGCTGGGCCTGATGTGGTCACAAACCCCGTGCAGGCCCCAGGAGATAGGGTGTATCTGCTCTGGGCCTCACAATCACTCTTGGAGTTAAATATTTAAGATTCCTTCTTGCACTGACAGCCATTCTGTGAACTGATGGGTAGGGTGGGCCTTTCTTGGTGGTGAGTGCAGGTGGAGGATGGAAGGTCCTGCCTGGGCCCTCTTTTCTGGTTTGGAAGGGACAGAGAAAAGCCAGAAGTAATTAAACCCAAGTGTGGCAGGTGGGAGTGGTTTCTTTGTAAAGTAAAGAGACTGGGAAGGAAAGAAGGGTATGAGTGCTTCCTCCTAGTTGCATAGATATTGGTACAGTATTTCATAAGCCTTAGCTTGAGCCTGATGAGGGGGTAAAAAGACTTGGAGTTGGGAGACTTGGGTTTGGCCTTGACTTGGTCGTCGTTTGCTCGATGACCTTGCACAATTTTCCTCCTTTCCCTGTGCAGTAAGGAGGTGGCTTTATTAGCAAAGACTTGAACACACCTCCTACTCTTCAATGAATCTTTTAGAGCTGGATGGAAATTTGTGGAGGCAGGGAGAGTGAAGACATATCCTTAGGGGTGGGAGAAAATCTGAGCTGGCACAAACGTGCACTAAACGCTGTGGGAGGAATTTTTTTCCCCCCTGAGGACAGAGGGGAGGAGTTTACTAGGAATGGAGGGATAGTTCTTTGAGGGAAAGGGTTCCCAGAAGGCACCCAGAAAGAACCCTACTCCACCTGGCTTTCCAACTCCATGGGGTGACAGGCTTGTGCAATAAGACCGAGGAGTGGCTCCACAATGGACATGACACAACTCTTCTTCTTAGCTAAGTGCTTTCCCGCTCCAACCCCGCCTTATTAGCCTCTTATTAGTCATTCCACCCTGCTCTCTCCGTTGGCCCGCCTCCACCCTGCCATGGCCCTACCCCTTCCGCGAATCAGCTCCGCCCCTACCCCCCAAGAAGTACTAGCCTTTTCCTTATCTGGTCCCGCCCTGAGACGGTATGGCTCCGCCCACCCTCCAGGCCCCGCCCCCTCCCAAAGGCCCCACCCACGGCGGCCTGTTTTTTTTCCCCTCCAGAACTCCCCTGGCGACTGCAAAGGCGTTTGCGGTGCTCAGGACTAGACGCTATGGGGCTTCCAGAGGAGCGGGGCCGGAGCGGCAGTGGCAGTGGGGGCCGGGAGGGGACTGGAGCGCGGTCCCGGGTGCGGAGTTGGTCTCCGCCACCCGAGATCAGCCGTTCCGCGCACATCCCCTCGCTGCAGCGCTACCGCGAGCTGCACCGGCGCTCTGTGGAGGAGCCGCGAGGTGAGGCCGGGCCCGGGCGTGCCTGCGGACGTCAGGGAGGAGAGGAGTGGGGGCTCCCAAGGAAGTGAGGAATTGGGGGGCATTCCGTGGGGAAAATGGGGGTTCGGTGAGGAGACAGAAGTTTCCTGGGGGTGTCGAGGGTTCCCTTGGGAAGTTGAGGCGTCCGTGAGGAGATAGATGCAGGTTGTGTGAGAGAAGAGTTGCGGAGGGGATGGACGAGGGCTTGAGGAAGAGGTGGGGGTATCATGAGGAGGGTTCCCGAGGAGTCGGGGAGCTCCCTGGCGACTTGGGGGTTCCGTGAGATGTGGCTTCTGTAAGGGAATTGGGGGTTCTGGGAGGAGAATGAAAGTTTCATGAGAAGAGAAGGAGGATTCCTAGGGTGAAAAGAGGGGTGCCCAGGGGCGAGGGGGCACCTTGAGGACGGGAGGACCCCGAGGGGAACGAACATGCCTTGCCCCCTTTCACACCGACTCCGCCATTGCCTCCTGACACCTCTGACAAGTGAGTTAGTCTCGGTAGTTGAGGGGCATCTGGTCCCCACCCTGCGGTTCCCACAGAGTAATTAAGTCCCAGATCTATGTTTAATATTTTGGAAAGATTAAAATTACCCAATAGAAGATTGAACAAGTCCCAGTTCAGCTGAGGCTGTTGTGTTTTTAACGTACCGGTGTAGTGACAACTCGGAAATTCTGGTAGGTGGTCCATGTCTTTGAGAATGTGTGAGGAATCCTGACTGAGGTGGCCCCGCGGGCGTGTCGTCAGTTCCGCAAACCGAAAGGTCCCTGGCGCGGTCCCCCGTTAGGCCGTGTGCCTGGGGCGCGCGCCAGGTCCTCGCCGGGGTGCGTGGCAGAGGTGACTGATCGATGTTCCTCTTGCACATCGACGTTTCTCCCCCTCTCTTTCTCCCTTCCTTCCCCTCCCTCTAAAAATTTAAAAAAATAAAACCGTAAAAGAAGTGTGAGGAAAAGTCCCTGCCCTTACCCTTCAGCCTGGGTAAGGGATCAAAACTGTTGCGAGGCAGTGGGACAAGCATGGGCCGGGAATCCAACCCGGAAAAATCTAGATTTAGATCCTGGCTCCACCACTTATTTACTGGGTGGCCTTAGGCAGATTTTTACACTGGTCTGAGATTCCTTTTCCTTATCCGTAAGATAGGGATAATAATACTTGTCTTGTTTTGTATGATGACAAAAATGGGTAATAAATAAAGTGTGCATTATAGAGTGTCTGGTGCACAGTAGACATGCAATAGATGATGGTTAGTTTGATAACAATAATGACATGGATGAAATTACTGGGTAATGCAAGACAAGATTGAGTCAAGTGTAAAGTCATTGATTGCCGCAGGTAGTGACCAAGTTTGAGTCCTCAGACTTCTTTTCACTTCTCTTCCTCTCTATGTTTCTGCATCTGAATTCATCTGTTTTCCAGGGGTGGTCTATAGTTGTCACAATAATAACTTCTACTCTATACATTTAGTTCTGTACCATGATCTCACTTATGCTCTGGCCCCAAATGTCATAGGTCTGTAGACCATTTTATTCACATTTTGTTATACCACATTTAACATGGCTGTGACTGGGATTTACCAATTTTCCCTCCCAAATCCACTCTCCTACCTAATTTTCTAATATCTGTCAATGGCTCTATCCCAAACTGTAAATCTCTCATCATTCTCTTCTCTAATAAGGTTTATCTATATGCTTTATTTATTTGTAGGTTGCTTACTGCTCACTAATTATAAATCCTGTTTGATTTGATGTAGAAACTATTATCATCCACTTTTACAGAGAAGGAAAATGAAGCTTAGAGAGCTTAACTTACATGGATAAGGTGAAAAATCTACTTAACAGTGGAACTGGGATTTGAACCAAGGTAGTCTTTTATTTTTTTAATTTACTGGGGTGACATTGGTTAATAAAATCATATAGGTTTCAGGTATAGAACTCTATCATACATCATCTGTATATTGTATTGTGTGTTCACTACCCCAAGTCAAGTCTTCTTCCATCACCATTTATCCCTCCTTTACCCTCATCTACCGCCTCCCAACCTCCTCTTCCTCTAGTAATCACCATACTGTTGTCTGTCAATGACTTTTTTTCTTAATCCTTTTACCTTTTTCACTCTGCCCTCCAACCCCTCCCCTGTGACAGCTGTCAGTCTGTTCTCTGTATGTATGTGACTGTTCTATTTTGTTTGATAGTTTATTTTGTTCATTAGATTCCATATATAAGTGAAATCATATGGTACTTGCCTTTCTCTGACTGGCTTATTTCACTTAGCATGATACGATATGCTCCAGGTCCATCCATGCTGTTACAAAAAGTAAGATTTTTCTTCTTTTTTATTGTTGAGTAGTATTCCATTGTGTAAATGTACCACAGCTTTTTTATCCACTCATCCACTGATGGACACTTGGGCTGCTTCCAAATATTGGCTGTTGTAAATAACACTGCAATGAACATAGGGTTACATACATTCTCTTTTTAAAATTTTTTATTTATTGATTTTAGAGAAAGCAAGGAAGGGGGAGGGGGGAGAAAGAGAGAGAGAAACATCAATTTGTTCCACTTATTTATGCATTCATTGGTTGGTTGTATGTACCCTGACTGGGGATCGAACCTGCAACCTTGGTATATCAGGAGGATTCTTTAACCAAATGAACTACCTGGCTTATATTCTTTCGAATTAGTGTTTCATGTTTCTTCAGCTATATTCCCAGAAGTGGAATTTCATTTTTTATTCTTTTGAGGTAGCTTCATATTGTTTCCACAGTGGCCACACCAATCAGCATTCCCATCACTAATACACAAAGGATCTCTTTTCTTCACATCCTTGCCAACACTTGTTGTTTGTTGATTTATTGATGATAGACATTCTGACAAGTATGAGGTGATCTCTCATTGTGGTTTTAACTTGCATTTCTCTAATGATTAGTGATGTTCAGCATCTTTCCATATGTATATTGGCCATCTGTATGTCCTCTTTGGAGAAGTGTCTATTCAGATCCTTTGCCATTTTTTAATTGGATTGTTTGTTTTTTGGTGTTGAGTTGTACAAGTTCTTTATAAACTTTAGATATTAACCCCTTATCACATGTATCATTGGCCATGATGTTCTCCTATTCAAGGGTTGTCTTTTCATTTTGTTGATGTTTCCCTTTGCTACTTTTTAGTTTGATGTAGTTCCATTTGTTTATTTTTTTTCTTTTGCTTCTCTTGCCCAAGGAAATATATTAAAAAAAAAATTGCTCTGAAAACTGTCCGAGATTTTAGTGCCTATATTTTCTTCTAGGATTTTTATGATTTTGAGACTAACATTTAAGTCTTTAATCCATTTTGAGTTTTTTTCTTTTGTATGGTGTAAGAAGATGATCTAGTTTCATTTTTTTTTGCATGTATCTGTCCAGTTTTCCCAACACCATCTATTGAATAGACTATCTTTACCCCATTGTATATTCTTGTCTCCTTTGTCAAATATTGACCACAAAGGCATAGATTGATTTGGGGGCTATTTTGTTCCATTGAGCTATATGTCTGTTTTTATGCCAGTAGCATGCTGTTTTGATTACTATAGCTTTCTAATATAGTTTGATAACAGGTAGCAAGATTCCTTCAACTTTGTTCTTCTTTCTCAAGATGGCTGTGGTTATTCAGGATCTTTGTGGTTCTATATAAATTTTTAGGGTATTTGTTCTAGTTCTGTGAAATATGCCATTGGTATCTTGATAGGAATTATATTGAATCTAGAGATTGCTTTGGGTAGTATAGACATTTTAATGATGTTAATTCTTCCCATCCATGAACATGGTATATGCTTCCAATTATTTGTGTCTTCTTCAGTTTCTTTCTTTAGTGTCTTATAATTTTCTGAGTACAGGTCTTTCACATCCTTGTAAACTAAGGTAGTCTTTATCGAAGAACTTATGCTCCTTAGTAGCAATGCTATTCCTCTTCCCTGACTCCACGGTTGGTCTTTCACCAAATTCTGTCAAATACTATTTCAAAATGTCTCTCAGATTACCTTTATTTCCATTCCCACAGACCCTTTTAGCTCAAGGAAGCAGCCTCCTAATTAGTTCTCTCCCCTAGTCTCACCCACTTTTAATCTCTGATACAGTTATGTAAACATGATTAGATCAATATTCTGAAAACACCACTTTCTTATGACACTTGGAAAACTTTCAACAGTTTCCTATTTCCTCAGTTTCAAATGAAAATTCTGCCTTTTGTTCAAGGTCTCTGGATAATTAGCCCCACTCCACCTCTTGATCTTTATCTCTCACTATCCCCTACCACATACCTCACTCTAGACAGGTCATTCTCACTGACATACTGAATACACAGTTTCTTTCCCATCTCCTTGCATTTCCTTCTGCTCCTCTAGTCAAACTCCACCGATTCAACAAAGCATTCCTTGATCATCTGAGTCCATGTTCATCTTTTCCTCTCCTGAACTTCTTCAGTACTCAGAATGTATACCAAGGAAACATCCGGACTTCCAGCCTCCCTCAAGAAAAACCCCCAAACAACTGAAAAACAAAACTAAGTGATTATAAAACTCAGTTTTCTTCACTTCTTGTTGATGGACACAAATATGGTTTAAATAGTTTTACATACTCTATATCTACTATTATCACTTAAAATATTTTTGTGTATACACATACTCAATGTAGTTGTAACAAATGAACTTCAGAGTCAGATCTGATTTTGCATACTGGTTTCTATCTGTTTGGTCCTTGGGAGAGTTTCCTATGTTCCCTGAGATTAAGTTTTCTCATTTATAAAATTGGAATAATTAGTGATTATTTCATAGGGCCATATCAAGATTAAATGAAATTAGCCCAGTCCCTGGTACATGAATGGCATTTACTAAAATGCCAGTTCCCATTTACTTTCTTTTTAATGGCCATTTAGTATTCTATTGTATTACTGCTAGTATTAACTAGTTTTCATCAGGTTTTTGTTTTTTTTTTAATGTTGGGCTTTTAGGTTGTTTCCAGTTTCACTAGTATATATATAGTTGTCTAAACATCTCTTTGGTAATCACTTTTTTCCCTTTGGGATTATTTTCTTGGGGTGTGTTCCCCAAAGTTGAGTTAGCAGATGAAAGGGTGTGGTGGATCCTGTCCTGCAGAATCTGTATGCTGTGGCCGATTTGTAAATAAATGCACAGGGACTACGTAAATCCTGTGGAGAAAAAAGGGGACTGCTTGGCCACTCTCTCAAGAAGAGAGTGCCCTGACCCTTGCCTTGACAGACTTTCATTGGCTTTCTCATAGCATACATCAAAAAAGGTTTTCATTCATTATACTTAGGTTTGCTTTAGGTAATTACTTTTTACACATAGCAACAGAAAGGATGTTACAGATTACTTCTGACAGATTAACAAGGAAAGGATGTTGTAAATGCAAGGGAATGATAAGAGTAATTGGTCTGGTTACACTTCAGTCCTTGGGAGAATTAGCACAGACTTCAGGAAGTTACTTTAAAGATATGCAGTAAGCATTTGCTGCCTCAATCCAGGGTGAGAGAGTTTTAGCCAAGAGCAAGTACAAAGCAGCCTAGGTATAATGAGGCCTGATTTCCCATGAGAGAACCGATCCGTGGGTTTGGCATCCTGCGTGCCACCACACACATATGGGCTTTCCCATAGGGGTGAGATACAATTGCCATTGCTAGGCAGATTGGTCCCCAACATTCCCCCGCCCCTTGTTTTTAGTTAGGACTGCTATAGATCCCACAAATCTTGCTACTTGCTGGTCTCTTACATGACCCTGGGAAAATAATTTGCAAATGCATCTAAGTACACAAAGCATTACTAGAATCAGTAAACAACTGGCGGCTCCAAAGGTCCACATTCTCATGTTAAGTCCATCAAACCAACTTTTTGGGTTTAGCCAGCCGAGATTGTCACAGAAGTTTTTGAAAAATCCCTACTTAGTCAAGCATTGAATGTCCTGCAGCTGCTGATGTAGCTCTAGCTGCAATTTATCAATTTGTCCTTTTAAGTTGGTAGAAAAAGTCCCTCTTAGGTGATGTTGAATATCACTCCAGGAGTGCTGGCTGGAATTCCACTGGAGGGGGGTTACACACAGCTGGGAGAATCCCGGATTGGGAGAGTCCAATGGGGCGGAGGTGGGGTGCCACCTGGGAAGCCTTTTCTGTGATATGGCTTCACCCTTTTCACCAGCAGCTCCAAAGGTCTTTCTGGAGATTAAACACAAGCATACCCTCTTCCCCAAGTTAATAGTTAAACTGAGCCTTCCCATTTTCCTTTCTCTAAAGGGTCTTTGTATAAGACCAAAGGGTGTGAGACTGCAGGCCTGTTTTGCACAAGGTGTTTATCTATGGGTAACTTTAAATTATCATCACAATTCAAAAAATTTTATGTATATATTGCTAGCATGGTTAAATTCCTGGGGAATATTTCCTGACTCCCCCTTTTTTGTGTGTTTAATAATATTTTAAAGTTTTGGTGAGCTCTTTCAATAATTGCTTGACCTGTAGGATTATAGGGGATACCTGTTTTATGCCGAATTCCCCATTTTTCTAAGAAAGCCTGAGTGGTTTTTTTGCAATATATTCCAGGCCATTATTAGTCTTGATTTCTTGTGAATGGCCTAAGTGACTGAAGGCCTAGAGCTCTAACATTCTTTGCTGATTTCCCAGTGAGGGGAGGAGCCTGTGGAGTATCTGAGTTAGTGTCTGCTTGGAAAGACAGGTCCCCTGCTGTTTCTGCACACTGCAGTGAGTTTGAGCAGCAAGTTAATTACCTTATTGTTCTTAGGACCTGGTAGTTTCTAGGTTCAGAGTTTACAAGGAAAGTGGGAAAGATGGGTGCTCTGCCTAAAACATGTCTTAGATAAAAGTGGTTGGTTGCACACCAAGGGCCTTTTGTGACTCGATTGACTAATTGTTCCCTGTGGGAGAATAGCCAGTTCTTCCCCAAGGAAATGATCAGTGTTTACAGGTACTGAGTTAAAAAATGGTGCTTAGTTTTCCGTGGAGAAGGGCTAGTTCTCCCTGGGAGACAGTACACCTATATTTCATTTTTACAATTAAGGGTCACGGCTCTGGCATGAACAAGGAGGATTCAGAGTGGTTAAAAACACATTTTCTCATTATTTTTCTTCCTGTGCTTTTTACTGTCTGAGAGAAGTGAGATCTTTTTCCTTCTTTAAACAATCTATTTAAATTCATTCTGAATAGAATGCTTATGATGTAATAACATTAGAGATTTTATTCTATTTACCAGAGGTTTAGCAAAATATTTGGAAACAAAAACAAAGTTCAAGCAAACCAGTATTTTAAACTAAATCATCCAAAGGAGGGAGTGAGACACTAGCCTTAGAATCTTATCTCACACCATGTCTCTTTTTCACATGGATGTTTCTTCTCTCTTTTCTTCTCCCTCCCTTTCCCTCTCTCTAAAATCAAAAATACAAAAAGCTTATATAAAAAAAAGACATATGTACTCCTCTATTTATTGTATCAGTATTCAGTGACCAAGACAAAGAAAAAAACTAAGTGTTCTTTAATGGATGATTGGATAAGAAAAATGTGGTACATATGTACAATAGATACTACTCAGCCATTAGAAAATATAAAATATTGACATTTGTGACAACAAGGTTGGATCTTGAGAATATCATGCTCAATGAAATAAGTCAGATGGAAAAATACAAGAACCGTATGATCTCACTCACACAGGGGACATTATATAGAAAGCAACAGAAATAAACAAACTGCAACGACAACAGAACCATGGACTCAGACAATAGTATATGGTTACCAGGGGGGAAGGGGTTGGGGTGAGGTAGAAGAAAGTAAAGGGGTCCAATATATGCTAATGAAAGGAAACTTGACTTTGGGTGGTGAATACACAATGTGATATACAGATGATGTATTATAGAATTATACAGTTAAATTTACATAAATGTAAACCTTTATTTTTATGCTTCCCAGATGAACTAGAAATTATATTAAGTGATATTGGAGATTCTTATTAAGGCCCCTGCACGTCGTGGGAACTAGTCCCTGACACCCTCACGAGGTTCTGACTCACAGGTTGAGGGGAGGAAGTGCCTTTTGTCTTTGGAGTTCGGTGAATGCCAAAAGCTCTCATACAAAACCTTAATACTAAATTCTCCTGAAAAGTGATCTTCAGAGTCCAGTCGAAACCAAAACACTCATTCACTACCTGCTTTTCCTTATGCAGGTGGGCAGAGAGAAAAGACAAAATCAAAAGGACCACAAGAGGTGGCTTGAAAAGTAATCCCATGTTTATTTTTTCTTTTTTTTTTTTTTTAAGCTGATTAAAGGAAAAGTGTTTTCTCTCTCTCCCAGGCCTAGACCTAGTTGGGGGTTGTGCCACAGGGGATGGGCTTATGAGTGTTTTTACAATGTGCCTCTTGTTGTGTGGACTTTTGCTTATGGCTAGCGGGAAACCTAGTATTCTGTCCTGGTCCACATCCAGCTTATCCTGTCACGGGTGACTTCTAGCGGCGAGTGCCCTTGTGGCTTTTAACTGCTTGACCTGAGCCCGCGAGATTGTGGCAGATGTTTGGGAGAGAGAGCAAGGTTCCTGCTTACTAAAGAAGGTGCAGTTGCGAAGTGGTCAAAAGAGAGCGCAACCTAGGAAGGAAACCCTTTTTTCTCTGAAATCCAACACACCCTACAACCTTCCCAAAAAGTGTTCGGCGTTGTCTACCCTTACCTGGGCTGCTGCGTGCACTCAACCAAGTTGGTGTGTTGACCACAACGGATGGCTCGGAGCCCTGTGTCCCTGTTCATGGGCGCCAAATGTGGTGGATCCTATCCTGCAGAATCCGTATGCTGTGGCTGATTTATAAATAAATGCACAGGGACTACGTAAATCCTGTGGAGAAAAAAGGGGACTGCACGGCCACTCTCTCAAGGGGAGACTGCCTCAGCCACTCTCTCAAGGGGAGAGTCCCTTTAAGTGCCTCGGCCACTCTCTCAAGAAGAGAGCGCCCGACCCTTGCCTTGACAGGCTTTCATTGGCTTTCTCATGTGTACATCAAAAAAGGTTTTCATTCATTATACTTAGGTTTGCTTTAGGTAATTACTTTTTACACATAGCAACAGAAAGGATGTTACAGATTACTTCTGACAGATTAACAAGGAAAGGATGTTGTAAATGCAAGGGAATGATAAGAGTAATTGGTCTGGTTACACTTCAGTCCTTGGGAGAATTAGCACAGACTTCAGGAAGTTACTTTAAAGATATGCAGTAAGCATTTGCTGCCTCAATCCAGGGTGAGAGCGTTTTAGCCAAGAGCAAGTCACAAAGCAGCCTAGGTATAATGCAGGCCTGATTTTCCACGAGAGAATCAATCCGTGGGTTTGGCATCCTGCGTGCCACCACACGCATATGGGCTTTCCCATAGGGGTGAGCTACAATTGCCATTGCCAGACAGATGGGTCCCCAACAAAAGGGTATACAAGTTTTTATGGCTTTTGTCAGATGTTGCCCTGCTATCCACTAAGATTATGCAAATTTCTTACAATAACATTATCATAAGATTTTCTGTTTCTTAAGGCCATTCAGACATTAGGTTTAATTTTTAAAATCTTTGCTAGTTTTTTTTTAAAGATCTTATTTATTTTCAGATAGGGGAAGGGAGGGAGAGAGGGAGAGAAACATCATGTGGTTGCCTCTTGTGCGCCCCCTACTGGAGACCTGGCCCACAACCCAGGCATGTGCCCTAAATTGGGAATCAAACCCATGACCCTTTGGTTTGCAGGCTGATACTCAATACACTGAGCCACACCATCCAGGGCTAATCTTTGCTAGTTTTTATAGGTATATAGTGGCATTTTGGAATGATTTAATAAGGATTTCTTTAATTGATTGTAAAGGGTACACCATGTGATTTAGCTTTCAATTATATTGTCTTGTATGTTCAAAAGTATTTTATGTTTTAGTGTTATCTATCTACATTGTATAAACTAAATCATATAAGCTTGAGCAAGTGACTTTGCCTCTATGAATTTGGTTTCTTATCACTAAAATGAGGGGTGATAATTTCTATAGTTCCTTCCATTGTTATGGTTTTTAGTGCCTTTCTCCCCTCACTCCTGAACTGGTACTGAGAATATCCTAAGTGCTCTGCAATTGCATATTTTACCTGTTGATTATATTTTCTCCAGAGGTTCAGGAAGATATTCTAAGGTTGTGAATCTTATCATGTCCCTCTCCTGCTTAAAATCCTACAATGGCCCTGGCTGGTGTAGCTCAGTGGATTGAGCGCGGGCTGGGAACCAGAGGGTCCCGGTTCGATTCCTAGTCAGGGCACATGCCTGGGTTGCGGGCCAGGTCCCCATGAGGGCCATGTGAGAGGCAACCATACATTGCTGTTTCTCTCCTTCTCTCCCTCCCCTCCCCTCTCTCTAAAAATAAATAAAAATAAAATCTTTAAAAAAAAAATCCTACAATGGCTTTCCTTTGCTCTTTGGACGAATACTAAGTTCCTTATTGTGCTCAGAAGTTGCATGATCTGCTCAGTTTTTGCATCAATTCTTGCTGTTCTTTCTCTTATTCTCAGTGTTTCAGCCTTAAAGAGTTCATTTTAACATACACCTTTGGTTCCTTCCCGTTCCATAGTACTTTCTTTCCTGTAAAGAAAAACTTGTATTCATCTTTCAGGTTTCAGCAAAAATATCTTCCTCAAGGAAGTTCAAGTGTTGCCTTAGTAACTATATAAACTTGGGCAAGTTATTTAACTTCTGAGCCTTGATTTTCAAATTAATAAAATCATAATGAAAATAAAGTCTACATCCTAGGATTGTGGTAAGGACTAAATGAAAAAATACATATAAAGGGCTTAAAGCAACATCTGGCACAGAGCAGGTAACACTTGGGCAGGTAGTAGTAGAAGAAAGAGCTGCTGACTAAATAACTGCTGAGAATGAATGAACAAATTAAGAGAAAGACATGGTCATGGAAGGCTTTGTGGGTAAAGGATTTCTACTTTCACTAGTTAATTCATTTAAAAATTGCCTATCCTGGCCTTGACTGATCAGTGGGTTGAGCATTGTCCCACAAACTGAAAGGTTGCAGGTTTGATTCCCGATCAGAGCACATGCCACGGTGTGGGCCAGGCCCCTAGTTGGGGGTGTGCAAGGTCCCTGGTTGGGTGAGTGAAAGAGGTAACTAATTGATGTTTCTCTCCTTTTCATTCTCCCTCCCTACTCTTCTCTATAAAAATAAATAAATAAAATATTTTAAAAATGCCTACCCTGTACTAGGCATTGTGATAGGCTCTGGGTAGCTGCAATTTGAATAGAGGGTAAAAAGTGGAGTGGAACTTGGAGGAGAGAAGGAAAATATTTGAGCCAAGATTCAGCTCATGAAAATGGAAGGTGGACTAGGAGAATGGTGGATGATAAGATTAGACAGGTAGAGGAGAGAACCCAGGTAAACAGGTTCTAGAGTACAAGGCAGGGAAGTTGTGACTTAATTCTGTGCATGGACTGGTAAGACATCTGAGGAGAAATATGTCTGAGAAGGTAATGATGTTGAGCTTCCCTTTCTGTTGCAGAGTTCTGGGGAGACATTGCCAAGGAATTTTACTGGAAGACTCCATGTCCTGGCCCATTCCTCAAGTATAACTTCGATGTGACTAAAGGCAAAATATTCATTGAGTGGATGAAAGGAGCAACTACCAACATCTGTTACAACATATTGGATCGAATTGTCCATGAGAAAAAACTTGGCGATAAAATTGCTTTTTACTGGTAAAAACATTTATTTTATAGTCTGTGGTAGATAAAAAATCATCCTTCACATTATATAGTGTTTTGTAGTTCCAAAGTGCCGTAAAATCCATGAATTCATTACAGCAACCTGGTAGAGTAAGCAAAATATAGTTAGTTTAATGTCTCAGGTGAGGAAAAATACCTCAAGGAAGTTAAATGACTTCTCTAAAATCACATAAATAGCATGTGACGGAATCGATATTCAAAGCCAAGTGTTCTTACTTCTAGTCTAGTTTTCTTGGCTTATAGTTGGGGAGGAAAGAGGGGAAAGGGTAAATGGAAAAGAACAGGACTGAGTAACTTTCTTTCTCATTCTTGCTTTGGGAGAAAAATTGGTATTGGATATTTCACTACCTTTGCAACTGTTATTATCATTACCTTTTATTGAACCATATGCCAGACGCTATGCTCAAGTGCTTAACAAATATCTCATTTGATCCTCACAACAACCAAGAAGATAAATGCATTATTTACTTTATTTTACATATGTGAAAAGTTAAATTCTGAGATGTTAAGTGACTTAACCAAAGTCATACAGCTAGCAAGAAGCAGGACTGAGATTCAAACCCAGGTAGTATAACTCCAGAGCTTACACTCTTTTAAACAAATTTTTTTTAAAAGATTTTATTTATTGATTTTCAGAGAGAGGAAAAGGGAAGAAGAGAGAGAGGGAGAGAAACATTGATGTGCAAGAGAAATATCTGTCAGTTGCCTCTCCCACACCCCGAACCTGGGACCTGGCCTGCAACACAGGCATATGCCCTGACAGGGAATCGAACCCGTGACCTTTCAGTTCTCAGGCCAGCACCCAATCCACTGAGCCCCACCAGCCAGGGCCAGAGCTTATATTCTTGACTGTGGCACTGTTCTATCCTTCTAATTTCTTACATCAGCCTCTCAACAGCCTTGCAAAATAGGTATTCTTAGCTCCATTTTATACATGATGAAATGAAGCACAGAATAGTTACAGAGTGAATAAAGTCATAAAGTAAGTGGTAGAGCCAGGATTAAAAAACAAGTCTTTCTTACTCCTTGCTTGTAAAACTAGGCCATGGTGCCTCCTCGGTAGGAGTTTTCTAAGACCCCCTCTTCCTGACAGCATAGCTGTACAAGAGGTATTGATATACTGAACCCAAATAGGACCTTGAAGTTTCAGTAACTGGGGTGTTGCTTCTGCTACCACCTGTGAGCACTCTGAGAACTGATCTATTTTTAAGTGAGCCATTTGGAGCAGATTGGATGTTTCATCAAAGAATTAAATTGGTACTTAGTCAAAATTTGACCAGGTTATGTGATATATTGAGAAAAGCCATAACCTGAGAGATAAGAAATTTAGATTCTCATTCTAACTCTCATTCACTTGCTGTGTAACTACAGGCAACTCTCTGAGAGTCAGTTTCCTCTTCCATAAAATAGGGATAATAATTCCACCCTTGTATTTCTCCTTAGATTGTTATGAGAACCAAATAAGATAATGTGAAAACATTTATTTATTGGAAAACACTGTACAAATGTGGGTGGGTGTATATCACATTGCCATTGCTCAATTTGGAGTCACTATGCCACTGAAACTCATGGTCTATATGTCTGTTTAGATTTTCTTTAGCTCCTGCCAACATTTGGGCCCACCTCTTAGGTTCTTTAAGCGTCAGAAAGTCTTTAAATATCTGCACAGGAGATGCTTGTGTGTGAATTTTTTCCCCTGGTTTGAAGTAATTTGGATGCATGGTGAAAGACTGAGAAAACACAGACCAGAGCTGGAGATTGCTCCAAAATCCTAAGGCCCTTCTTCCTAGTTTCCCACCATCCATACCTGAACAGGCTCCAGAGAGCTTCTGTTCCCCATTTATAAAATGAGGAGAGTAAACTAGATCTGTGTTTTCCAAAGAATGCTCCATAAACTACTGACTACTAGAGATAATAGTATAATATCTTAATTCTTAATTCTGAGAAACACACATAATAAGTTGCCTTTTGTGGGATTCCCAATCTATATTAACATAGTAAAGTCTCCAAGAAGTCCTACAGTAAACACACCTGATTGATTTTGTTTAACATGGGATTTCCAAATTTATTTGAATGCCAAACATTTTTTTTGCTATTAACATCATAAGAAGAAATATTCAACCCTGGCTGGTGTGGCTCAGTGGATTGAGTGCTGGCCTGTGAACCGAAATGCTGCCAGTATGATTTCCGGTCAGGGACACGCTTGGGTTGGGAGCCAGCTCCCTTGTCAGGGGTGTGCAAGAGGCAACTTATTGATGTTTCTTTTGTACATCAATGTTTCTCTCCCTATCTTTCTCCCTTCCTTCTCCCCTCTCTAAAAATAAATAAATAAAATCTTAAAAAAAAAAAAGGAAGAAATATTCCATGGAAAACCAATTTGGGAAGTACTAAGATTAGATAATCTCTAAATTTACTTCCAGTGCAAAATTCTGCAACTCTATAATACGACATCTTCACTCCATTTTTACATTCATCATTCAACCAACAGGAATTGTTAGTCATTGGGTACTTAGACCTATGTAGGTGGATACAGGAGTAGAGGAATGGGAGACGAGTTCCATATGGTCCATTATTATTCAATACTTTTATGTTTACAGTAAAGCAAAACAAACTACAAATAAATCACATTTGTTATAAGAAAGTAAAGTACAAATATGCAAGATATGTGGTTACTTCCCCTTGTTACCGCCATATTTTATATAATATGCTTATACTGCTATTTCTTCACTTATTTTTAGAGAGTATTGACTTCCCACTATGATAGATGAAAATTTAATTCTTGTGTACTCTTCCAACTTTTTTCATCTTCCCAATATAACTATAGCTCTGTTTTTAAGTTAATTTAAAATCAATGTTTACATAAGAGCAATATTATGATTGCATTACCTTTTAAGTACAGATTTTTGTTTTTTCTGAAGTTAAAAATTGCCTGCCATTTTTCTTGCAAAATTTGTCTTTATCATATGTTCAATATTTTTCAAACTCTCTATCATATCTTTTTATATTCTGTGAAGTCTTCCTTTTCCCCCAAAGTCCTTTGCCGTAGAGCCCACCTTCTTCATGCTCTAGTTTTTATTAATATTTTTTAAGCTAGTTACTATGGCTACTTTATTTT